>PPHD01015613.1:0-15999 GCA_002909625.1 Bambusicola thoracicus
TTCTTCTTGACTGCTCTTTATACTTTCTGTGGCAGAGATAAGATGGACTGTTACCCTACCTATTTACCTTTTCTCATGGTAAACCCTTCTACCAATACAACAACATGATACAATGGCTTGGGTTGGAAGCAACACTGAGGAATGTGAAGTTCCAACCCCCCTTTTACAGACAGGGTTGCCAACTGCTAGAGGTGTAATATCTTACATTTTACATAAAAAGCAACATTGTTAATAAACTAAATACCAAATCCCTGATTAACCTTTAATACACACATTCTCTTATGCATCATTCTGATTTGGTGTTTAAATTTCCCAAAAGGCTTGCAAACCACCTGGCAGCCAGATCTGAGGAACTGAAACCTGTCTGTTACAACCTGGCAATGTACCTTCTCAGGTTTTAACAAAAATTTAAAGAATACAGAGGAAGAGAGAAGACTTCTCTGACAGTAAATGACTGCAAATGACACCTTTGTGACCTACTGTGGGGTACGTGCAGGGGGGTTGGACTCAGTGATCTCTTGAGATCCCTTCCAACCCCTACGATTCTGTCACAGAAAAAAGCATATGGGCCTTGAATATAATTTATAATGTGTTTGTCATGAGACCTAGAGATATCAGATGATTGAAGTTCATTGGGATGATTCAAAATGAAGGACTTCTATTGCACTTCTTTAACCACTGTGTCAGGCATGATGACCAGGTGGGAGCTGAGCCACAAGCAATGAGTCAGGAAGCAGTGGAAAGCTGTGCAGCCTGTAGCACAGAGGCTGATAAAGCCATGCTTTGGTTTAACAAGTTAGCTAGCTGCAGTTATTTTCATGGTAGCGAATGATAGTGTATTTGCAGAGAGTTTATCAAATTACTGGCATATGTATTTTATGGCAATAATAGGTTTGTTTTACAGATGTGATTTGGGAAACTGAACCAAATGTTGAGATGATAATGGTGGTCATCGTTGACTTTGGCATTAACTTGCTGGGATGCAAACAGTTGCTCTGTAGGAAGTAAATTAAAATCCACGAGTGGAAATGATTTCTACTACTTGACCAGTAGGCTTTGTTTCCCATCCAAATGTCATGCACTGCGGTGTGCAGTTAGAGGTCACTGCCACAGTCATTTGGAGAAGGTGGATGTCAGTGAGCAGAGACTGAAGGGTGGAGATGCAGGAATTAATTTGGACCCAGGCTCAGCATGATGTGCTTCAGGAGGATTTGAAGCACAGTTGAAGTCAGTTCCTGCTTATGAGAACTTTTGCTGAGGCAAAAAATTCCCTGGCATTTAAATGAGGACTCTGAGCTACAGTAAAGGCAGTGTTGGTTCAGGAAAGTGTTTCAGGGCTGAGCAGAGCTGAGTGCTGACATTCCCTACCTGGGGACCTGCACTATGGCATCTTCCTGATCTTCTGCCAGCAGTGCTGCTGGAGCAGCTGATCCTGCCTTGACATGGACAAAGCATTCTTATGGCGACTTTCAGCCCATATTTCCTGTGATTTCATGACAGACTTAGCCTTTTAAAAGGAAAACCTGCTGCTTCATTCTGTTGGCAACGGTCATCCACATCCCAGGGCAGGGGTGAAACATGGGGTTATCCCCCATTTCTCTTTATCCGTATGCTGTCAGTGTGTTTGCCAAAGCAGACTGCGACTCACCTTGTGAAAATGCAGTATAATTAGCTTTGTGTTAATTTCCTTCCCCTCGCTCTCCACATGCCTCCCTGTTTTCTTTCCCTACTCTGGCAGTCCTCCAGACAGAAATCTGAGAGAGCAGGGATGTGTTACAAGCATCAGCAAGAACTCTCATCTCTCTTCCTTGTTTTCTGCGTAGTCATCCTCATATCACCACTATACAACCGTGTGTCTCTTTGGGGCAATGAGCAAATCACAGCTTGTCAGGAGAAACAAATGCTATTCAAAGCTCCTGAGCATGTGAGTACCAACTGAGCAGAGAGCGCTTCTACAGACACCTCTGTGTCCCCCACAGGGGAAACGTCTGGGGTAGCACTGTGACTTCCTGGCACAGAAGGAAATTGAGCTATTGGAGATGTCACCTGTCTCGTGAGGAGCAGAGAACATGCTCTTATTTCTAGGGAATTAAAACATCCCTTTGAATCTGAAATCAGCTGTGAAAATTGACTGCTTAATGCCATCAAAACAAAATAAAAGCTGCTACTGATTTGCAAGCTCTGTTTCTGACATCTTCTAACACGGATGGTCTCTTCTGCCAGACAGGAGTTGGAGGAATAACTCAGGGGTCCAGAGAAGAGTAAATTTGCTGTTCCCTTCTTCCAGGCAGAAAGTAGCAGCTGTTGTAAGTGCCTCGCAGCTACAAAATGCAGAAATACCCAACTCTGCAGTCCTGTGCCATTGCAGATCTCCTGGTCCTTGTCTCTATGGACAGTCATATTGCCAGTGGAATGTGTACCTGAGGAACATGGAATCTCATGCCTGCTAGCAGCAGTGCACCTCATAAAGGGGAACATTTTTTAACTGCAACTCAACGCTATGTGCCTGGATGTGTTCTGAAGTCACACCAGCTCTGCACATGGGCAGTGCTGGGCACAGGCTGCCTAGATGGTCCTTAGCACAGGGGATTTGATTGATTTGATTGTTCCATTTGAAAAACCTATCATTTCTTTCTGAAGTTCAGAAGTGGGTGCTCCCTTTCTCTAATGATGATGGATGTCATAGCTGAGCCAGCAAGACAGCCCTGGGCAATAGGAAGATGAAGAAATTTGGTGTTGAGGAACTTTCCTTCAAGCAAGTTATTGATTGTTTTGCAGGAAGGCAGCAGCACTGTGCTGGGCTCACACAGTCAGGGTGAGACTTTCCTCAGCAGAATTTAACCAGAGCTTCAGCATACTTCCTACCCTCCTTAGGCAACAGAGACAATATCCATCAAAAAAAAAAAAAAAAAAAAAAAAAAAGGAAGAAAGAAAACCACAGGTGCCTGAGGAGTGAATTCTCTAACACGTAATAAAACTCCAATCCTGACTGCAATTTTTCACAGCACTTGGCTGATTGAAAGAGTCTCTCATTTGGATTTTCTGATATCGAAGTGCTGTGTTTCTGCCACACTTCCCCTAGTGGAGATGTTCACATGTCCCTTCCGTCTCAGCTGTCCCTTTCCACATAACTTGCGGGAAACTGTTATCTCTTGGTAACATCTTTGTCACATGTGATTCATTTGAGGAAACAAAAAGCAGTTTCAAGGCATAAAAAAGTGTACTGTTGACCTGATTTAATTTTGTGATTAGGCAGCAGTTTTTAAAAATGCTCTGCGTGCTGCTGGCTGATTAACACCAGCAACAACAGAATGGGCCCAACTGTCACAATAACAGAATTTATACAATGGTTTTCTGAGGATGTAGACCCCCCTTTAATTAGTGGAAGACCAGGTTCTCCTTTCAATAAATGATAGTTGCATAAAATCAAGAGAGACAGATTAATCATAGCCTCCAGGTCTCATTCTTAGAGAAGAATAAGAAAAAATGTGGGTTTTTTTTAACCTTTTCCCTTCTTGGCCCAAATCACCCTCCAATAGCTTTTTCTCCCAACCCTGGGCAGCCTTACCTTTCCTGTTTCACCACGTGCACCCAGCCTTGTCCTCAGAAAAGTGAAATGCCCTTAATGAGAAGAGTTTGCTGTTCAAACTCTGATTGAGTCTCACAAGTCTTGGAGAAGAAGCAAAAACTCTTGAAGAAAAATAAAAATACTAAAATAGGAAGATCTTTTCCTGTGGTATCCACACTGTAAAACAGTGACGTTACATCAGGTCTGTCTGAAAGATAGCGTGTAACCTGCAGAGACCCAAGCAAAGACTGCTTGAAGCTAATATAGCCTTAATCTCTTCTATGCAAGTTTCCTTGTTTTCACTTAAATAAAGATAAGAACTGCTCACAGTTTGCAAATCTTAAGTGCAAAGCGGTGCAGCCAACACTAGGTTATAAAGTTAATATTTTGTTCCAACTCTGCTTTTATACCCAGAATTCATCTTAATGCCACGTCCCCAAAGTGCGGCTTACGCATAGTTTAGTTGCTCCATTTTAGTGTGGCTGATGCTAATAGGATACAGCTATCCACCCTGAAAAGATGAGATGAGTAATAATTACAGGTGAGCAAAAGCAAACATTCATGACATTCCAGGAAGTCTGAGAAATCCCATAGGGATAAAAAGAAGAAAAGAAATGAAAGGATAGCTCAAGGCTGGAACAAAATTTACAAAAAATGTGAACTAATGTATGTTCAGGCTTAGAACTGAGATATAACAGCTTTGCTGTCTGCTTCTCTAGATTTCCAAGGAGAAAGGTTCAGCTAGAACTTTCCCCTAATGCAAACTCTTGTATGTCTGCATGTTACATAGAAATAAATAGGATTGCAGGCTGCCAGGTTGGCACACATGTCAGATCCTGAGAGCCATGGATGTACACACAGAGTGATGCCCTAAGGAACCAGCACCAAAGGGAGCCCGGAGTTCTGTGCTACAGAAGTTGCTGTCCCCACACTGTTCCCATTTAACACAGAGCCTTCCAGCAAAGGCCCTGCTGATTGCATTGCTGTAACACTGCACTCCTGAGCTGAATAAAACGGTCACAAATCACTTCTGGCTTCATACAGTACAACTCAAGAGCCTGAGTACTGTATATCTGCCCTGTACCTGAAACCAAAGTGGATTTATTTCCCAAATAGAAGGTCTTTCAAGGAAAATTGCAGGTGATTCTTGTTACTGTGCAGTCTAGAGAAGGCATGCTGTAATATAGTCTCCTGAAAACAGGAAAAGGGAGAAACTAAAACCAGGTTTGTGATCTCATTTAATAACAACTGTGGAACCCACATGTTCACAGTCACTGGCAATGGGAAGCAATGATCTCACACCACTTTATCACTGCTGCACTCAGGCCTGGGACAGCAATAACAATTCTGCCTACAAATTGAAGAATCACTTGCTGGCAGTATCCATGTGTGCCAAAAAAAACCCAACAAAAATACAGCAAAAATGATTCAGGGGTACTCTGTCAGGAACTTGTCTGTCCAGGGATTGCAACTGGTTGAGACTGCAGTCTTGAGCACAGTGGTGGAAAATAAACTCATTGTCAATGCTCTCTATGTATTCCCAGGATTCTACTTTTCTGTATATTTGAAGAGGCTTGGGAGGATGTAATTTATTTTTATATCTTAAAAAGAGGCTTCTCTGTATGAAGCTGAGGTCAGCCCATAGGGTAACTGCCTCCCAGGCCCCTTGGTGCACCATGTGGTTGCACACCCAGCACAGTTTGTTCCCTCCTAAAGGGAATGAGGGAATATTATACTGGGATGCATTATTTGCAGCAAGGAATCAAGCTGCCAAACACGTACCCAGCACTTGTAAGAGCCATCTTGACTTCATTCAGTGAAAAGGCTCCAAACTGATAGGCACTGACCACTGCAATTAAGATCGCAGTGTGACTGCTGATCATTAAGTGTAAGATTTTCACTTGTAAAAATGTAAATAACGTCGGTCAGAGGCTGCCTGGGTAATCAGCATGCAGCTTTGTGTAAGTGAGCATTGAAGAAAGCCACTGTGTGTGCTATGAGTTTTCAACAGACCCTAAGGAGT
Organism: Bambusicola thoracicus; assembly: GCA_002909625.1. Taxonomy (NCBI): domain Eukaryota; kingdom Metazoa; phylum Chordata; class Aves; order Galliformes; family Phasianidae; genus Bambusicola; species Bambusicola thoracicus. The sequence continues at coordinate 5,592 of PPHD01015613.1, forward strand.
AATTAAATGCATTATTACAAATCATCTAACTCGGGAGGAGAATGTCAATGGTTTGGCGCTGAAGTTGAATGCTGAATGACCAAAGGCAAGATGAGTATTTTTTTATAATGAAATTTTTTAGAGTTTGCTTTCACAAACTTCTGCGTAATTTGAACAATTAAGTAAAAGTCGTTACCACTGCCCTTCCTTCCATCTGGCTGCATTATCTATTTGCATCTGTTTGTGTAAACTGCCTACAGGTCCCTAATACTTCTTCCTATTAATGGGAATTCATTTGATTCCTAATCAACTAAAATCAATGCACAACCTATTTGCCTGCATGTATTTTCAGATACGGATAATTAAAGCACCTCTTTTTTCTGTTTTCCTGTAAGACAACTTGCAATCATTACAACAGAATGAATTAGTACGAGACAGTCATTTTTGCTTCCTCTGGTATTTCTGTTGCAAAAAGCAGCACTGTGCTTTTTCAGTTCATCTCTGCTGCAACCCGTGGTTAAACCTGATGAATGGTGTTGGTCAGTGCAGGCAATTTAGAGTATGATAGAAGTGACGATTTAGGTGATGAACTGAACATCACTTTGAAAGAGAATCTGCATTTTGCTGTACTTGTTATGCCCAGTATGGAATAGAATTAAGCAGTGACAAATGCTTCAGACACTAGAATGGTTAAATGTATATTGACGTATCAGTTCATGCTGCAATTGTTCTTTTCTATCACGTTTTTGTTATGAAGTCCTTTAATAAGTTGGAGAAATTACTGTCCTGCTCCAAACAGAAGGAGCCTGGGAGAAGTGGGGTTGGAGATTAGGAAACATTTCTCCTCTGAAAGAGTGGTACTGCATTGGCACAGCTGCCCAGGCAGGTGGGGGTCACTGCCCTGGGGTTGTTCCAGAACAACAGAGATGTGGCACTTGAGGACGTGGTTGGTGGGCATGGTGGGATGGGCTGGGGTTGTGCTTAGGGATCTGAGAGGCCTTAATGATTTTGTGAATTGGTAGGCAGCACTGTTTAATGACCCCCGTTATTATTATAGGCCTATGAATTTTCTACCCTCCATCACTGTTTCAGCGCGTGCTGTGACCAGTGGCCATAAGTTGGGCGTGTAGAAATCAAGAGGCTTTCATGCCAGATAGAACGGACTTCGAATTTTTTATTCTACTGCTCCCTTTGCAATATTTCCCCCCCCCATGCCCATAGCAGCAGCCATAAGGAACGCTCCGTCCTGCCGCTCCCCGCTCTGTGCGGTGCTGCTGCCCTCTACTGCTCCGCCCGCGGCCGCATTTAAAGAGCTCTATTTGCCCGGAGGCGACACTCCCGGCTCCATCCCGCGGGGCAGAAGCACAGGAACGTGGCAAAGAATGTGTCCTTGGTAGTTAATAAAAACATAGCAGAGCTCAACAGCTCTGAGTTTCTGCAAAGTTTATTGTTTGGGGGGGAAAGAAAGGGGAAAAAAAAACACCTAAAACTAATAAATGACATGCCCCATCATTCTAACTGATACATGAGGAGGTGTGGGCATCGCCCCTCAGGCTCCTGTGGGCATTCATACAATCAGTTGTACAGCAGCAGATCTGCTTCAGCAGCACTTTTTGTTCCCAGGATCAGTGGGAGGGCAAACCCTGCACACATGAATCTCCATGCAGTTGCACTGAGCTCTGTTCTCACTGTGGGTTGCGGAGCAGCCTGTAGGATACAGCCCTGCTCTAAGAACCGTTCTGGAGCCCTCCTACCACCCCGAAGCCCTACTGCACCTGCTGGAGTCTTTTTGGAGAGCGTTAAAGCCACCCGCAGAAGGCTATTAAAGGGTATCATTTTTTATTACCCAATTAAGGTGATGCTGAGCAGATGTAGAAACACGGCAGTGACTCGCCATATTCCTGTGGACCTTTTGATTAGCTCTGTGATTTTTTGCACAATGTATTTTTATCTCATTGCTGCATATTTTTAGCCACGTTTCCATTTGTAAGTGACACAAGGTACAAGAGCTGCCGTTACAAGAACACCCATGTCTGGCTTCAAGCTAATTGTGTGCTGTCCCCTCCATCATCAGCATTTAACATCTCCGTGTAATACCTGGAGTTAAAAATAGGTCCCCTCTCCTACCTGCGATGTGGAAGCTGCTCAGTGCAGGAGCATCAGCACTGTCTGAGACTGGTAAGGAGCACATTGTCTCAAATCAACATGAGACAATCAGCAACACTTTGTGGACAGTTTCACATTCAAAAGAATTCCTTTGGACAGAGCCAGAAGTTCTTCACCTTTGAATGGGAAGGCCCAGCAATGTTTTCTGGCTGAAGGCTTGGCTTGGGAGCAAATGCTTTCCGAAGTTCAGAAACGATATCATTGTATCCTGTGAAGGCAAGATACAAGCTGGCATCTCCTTGCTTCCTCTATCTCTGCTGATTTGAATTTGCAAGGCCTGGATGACAGGAACAAAAGAGCTCCTACCGAGATCCCCGAAGCCAGAAGCTGTCACTGTTAAGAGCAGGCTGTGCCACTCAGGACTATGAGTAAGAAAACATATACATTCGTTTTGTCACCAACTGCCCATCATACCTCGGACAACCACCAAAGATCAGCATTGCCCGACACCAAGGTGTTGCTGAATCGAGGAGTGGTGTTTGTACATCTGTCTGCCTGTCTCTCTTACCCTGATTTCTCTTTTCTCTTTATCTTCTTTTTCACTCTTTGTAGTTTGGCACGGAAACAACTCCTGCACCAAAGCACTCTTACTTCTAATGTTTATTAATCATTATTAGCAAATTAGCCAATTTTACCTCCAAGTACAGATAGAAAGCTCTCAATGAACTCATTTGTATGATTTCTCAGAGTCTGGGATAACTCCATTGCAGCAGTGACCTCTGCTGACTGGAGGAGTTGTGACTCAGGAGGCAGAGAAAACAGTACTAAATGAGTTGTGTCATTATGATCAAGTGTAGTCACAGCAGAGGAAATATTTTCGGTCAAATCTCAGCTGAACTCTGTTTTTTCCTTCTGTCCAATCAGTGCTGGAAATACATTGGACGCATCTGTACTTGGGCAGATTTCTGACAGTGGGATGAAGCTGGGAAGGATTTAAGAGCACTGAAAATCCCAGAAGCACAAGTGGCTGCGAAACTTCCCTATCTGAATTTAGTTTTCTTCTTTCCTAAACCTTCTTAGATATTAGGTGCTGTATGAGTGATGGCTGGGATGGGCTTTGGGAAACTGGAAGGGCACGTGAGGCTGCCAGCCTGATCCCTTCTGCTTTACAGAACAGGGATGGGGTGTGTCCTTCAGAAGCAAAGCTGACAAATCTCTGCACTCTGTAGTTCAGTTTAGAAGTGCCACTTGCTTTTACTGTAGGTGTGCATATCAGTTTTGGACAGACATGCTTTATTTGTTCTTGAAAATGAGCAGGTGTTCCATTAGAACAGAAATGTGTGCTTTCTCAAACTTCAGGAAATATGTAAACAAAAGCAACTAGCTCTGTCCAAAGCAGGACATTTGGGCAGATGTGTGGACTGCTCATTGCAGATCAGTCATTCTGGGTGTCACAATTCTTCTGGTTTTGTTTTTGTTTCCACACAAAACAGAAATGCCCAGTTTTCATTTCATCTTGGTCTCTAAAATGTGACAGTAAAAACAACGAGTTCCTAATTCTTATAACGTAAGCAATCTCACCTCTTCCAATGTTTCCTCACTTTTCTTTCCCCAAATGAGCCTTCCACCCTCCCTCCCTCAGATGCATGCCTGCAGTTGGCTGTAGCCATGGCCAGTATGCCTTTCTTCTTGTTATCAGGGTTCTGTATTAGAAAGCAGGTGTCAATGATTATTTCTCACTAAATTTCAGTTGTGTTCATCAAATGTTATATTTATGCTTTATAGCTGTCCATATTCTGTTTCTGATTGTTACTCATTGTTGGCAGCTGTTCTGTCACTGCCCCCTCATTATTTATTGGTCTTCCAGTTATGTTGAGTACACAAATAGGATCAGTTCTGCTGCTTGACAATTTGGGAGATACCTGTTACTGCTGTGACTAATTAAGCTTTGAAAACTTTAAAAACTGAGATGTGAATTACAAGCTCATTTAGAAGCACTTTTATCCAAGCTCTGTGTCTTTAACATAGCCTGGGTTTAACTCTGAAGATTAAGCCTGAAGGTGAAGCTGAATTGAATTTCAGTTACTCAGAAAGACACAATCTGGAGAAAATTTGTTGGGACTTTGCAGGAAGGACTCAATGGCAGTGAACCAGATGAGGGGGATGTCGATTCAGGAAGGGCTCCAAGGCACTTTCTGACATGAAAACTGCGTGAGCTTAATGGTAATTTTTCCCTATGTTAACATATGGCATAAACACCCCAAACCACAGCCTAGAGATCCTGGCGTTAGGATGCCTTGAGCTCTATGTTAAAGTCTGGAAATCTGCACAGATATGTATGACAGATAAGAAATACTCTGTACCTATTTTTCATTTATCATTGGATATTTTTATTTTGCACTTGTAATGAAATGAGGAGGGGTTTAATAAAGCCTGTGTGGTACACAGATATCCTCTTTTTCATGTGATGTAGCCATAGGTTCTCCATCTGCTAACTAAAAGCCTTTCAATAATGACATTCCAGTGCTTGTGGCACTTGTCAGAACAGCCAGGAAAGTGAATGTCTAAAAAATCTTCAAATTGTAAAGGATTTTACTCATACAGCTCCCAGCAGTCTGAATGATGTCCAGTTTCACATACTGAAAGGCATAATTTTGGAAGGTTTTGTTTCCTCACTTTCGCTTCATGCTGCATGCATCATTCTTTCTAAACACTGTAGAGTGGTAAATGAGCAGCAAAACACACAGGTGCTTACAGCACCTGGGATTAAATGCCTGCTTTACTGGAAGCAATTGGGGAAGAACCCAGAGGAGGGCACTGTTGGCCGTTTAAAAACTTCCAAGTCGTAAGGGAATTTTTCTGTTCTGTCTTTCCCGAAGTCTGCCACCTGCCTGGAGACTCTCATTGCATTTGCCTGTGGAAATACTGGGAGTAGTGGGAGCCTTTGGTCAGTAGAGCATATGTTGTTGTAATTGTTAACTTCAGTGGTCTTGCTTTCCGCTTAAGTTAATTCCAGACAACAATTAATAGATCTGTGTCCTAAATTCTGGATTATTCCATTCACAGGTGGTACTGAGGAAGGAGAAATCTAGCTAATGATTGAGCTGCTTCACATGGTAAATCTAGGGGTTCCTCATTCTATGTCACCACTTGGTCCTAGTCTCGTGTGCCTTTTCATAGCATACTGAGTGCTACAAAGCTCAGCTAGGGGTGTGTGTCCACGGTTTCTTGTTTATTGAGGAGGGAGCTCATGCAGCATCTCCTCTTTCATTTATGGAGGCGTTATATCCCTGTGTGCAGGTAAAAGCCAGGGTAAGCTCTGTGCAGTAGTCCCACTTGAGGCTATTAAACCTATGCTCACGTTGTGGACATTGTCAGACCATGGTATTTTGTAAGCTGTACAGTGCAGTTGATAATACTAATTACAACTCTCCCGGGCCTAGAGGAACTGATAGTAAGATATTGGATATAGAATTGAACTTTTCTTCTCATTGGAAAGGAGTGGGAAAAGCTGAATGTTGCTCTCAGATAGCTCATAGAATCAGGATGTGCATCAGGGCTGGAGGAGCTCACAGGAGAGGTCTGAGAATATGAACTGAACTCTACTGGAACCTTGTCCCAAGAGATGCTTTCATGTGGGAGAAAAGGTCAGGAGAAACCTTTGCACAGTGATCCAGATCAAAGAGCCCTGCTTTGGTGGTATGTCTGGTTTGTAAAGAACAAGGCCTCTCTCCTGGACACGGCTTCTAAAGTTGCCTTTAGATCTGTGAAATGAAAGTCAGCTCACTGATCAAACCCCTTTAGATCCCAGTGGTTTCAACTCATCCCTGTGACTCTGAGCATGTAGAGCCGCACAGGGGAGCCCCTCCTGCAGAGGAACAGAAGTGCATCCACCCCACCTGGGTAATAAATGTCACAACCAGAGCTTCAGTTTGAAATGTTCCTTTCTTGAGCTGGCTGATCCTCATACAGTCTTACACTGAACTTTAACACCTGTTCTGGTAATGGTGGGCACAGCCTTGTGGTTACCCTCAAACAAGTGGCAATGTTTCATGCACCATCTTTCACTCGGACACTGATGGTAGAGTTTCAGTTTAATAGGAAATGAGAGACCTGTGTGAAGAAAGCACTTTGTAAAACAAAGAAACAAAAAATAGAAGGAGGATGCAAGGAGCTTTTGAAAGCTAGAGAGCAGCAGCGTTCCAGCAAAAACAAGCTGGAAGGAGGAATATTAAAGAGGGCAGTGTTAAATGGACACCTAGCAGGATCACAGAACAAGTTAGCATCCAAGATTAAGAGAGCACTAAGAATTAATGAGCCAGCAGTGCTTCTTCAGATTGCAGTAATAACACCCAAAGCCCACGTGGATTGCCTCCTGTGCTCTCCTGCTCACTGCACCTCATCTCCCACTGATGTAAAATCGTTTTGCAAATCTGCATTAAAATCATGAGAGAGCACTTCATAGGCAATGCGCTGGGTCATTCCTTCAAGTGAAGATGCGGAAGGCAAATTTCGCAGTCCTGAAATTTGAGGCTTCCTAGATAAGAAGTTGATTCAATTCAACCCAGGCAAAAATCTAGGGAAATGGACAGCGTCAGATGAGATGGATATCTGACACACTTAAATCCTCCCATCCTGTGACTCTTTGATCGCTATAACTGTTTGCAAAGGAAAAAGAAAGGCCTGAAGTCATTCCAATCTTCAGTGACATTTTATTTTGTATAGGGGATTGCATCCAGAAACTACAGAGCTGCTGGACTGAAAAAAAAAAAGGCTTGCAGCTGCACTCATCACCCGGGGTGTTTATGATTAGATCTGCTTTCTATCAGCCAAAAAGTTAAAATGAATTTTAGAATAAATATTTGTCATCAAAACATTTTGTGGCACATCATAATCCTGAGCTCTTAAATACAGTCAGCTTGAAGGAAACCCAGAAAACCCAGAAATGTCTCTCCAGTGGAAGTGACAGCAGATTTGTTCACATGGGCGTAACTGATGTATGGGTTGCTATGATGCCTCAGTTATTGGTAAAGCATGTACAAACAGATTGCATTGCCGTGTGTGTGTGTCCAATAGGAAAACTCTTTTGCATTAGAATTTAAAAGGAAGTTCCCAAGCTTTTAAAATCATTTTGCTGTATCTTCTGCCTATCTTCTCAGCTCTGAGAAGTTCTGACCGTTCCAGGATGTGAAGAATCTCTCTCAAAGTATATGCAGCAGTGCTTCGGCACAGGCATAGCAGAAAGGATCAAAATGAGATGTGAAGGTTAAAGATGTACCTGAAGCAAAGAGATGAATTTGTTTATTCTAGGCTTTATCTCAGTAAAATAGGTGATGTTTTTGTACATCTATAATCAAGGGTGCTCATTCTTGTTGTTTTTTATGTCTGGCATAAATTTCCAGCAACTTGGACAGGAAAACTGTCAGAATCCTATTGCATAGTGCTACATTACAAGAAAAAAAAAAGAAAAGAAGAGGTTGCAGAACACTTCACAGTATAGAAAACAGATCTGTTCCGGGCTCTATGGAACAACACACAGGACATAGCTCATGGTGCTAAAAATGGCACCCCCATTTCAATTAATGAAAATTCGTGATGTTGAAGAGTGCTCTGAGTTCTGTCATACAGCTGCTGGCCCCACCTGTCCCAGAAAGAAGAATTGCTCACTGCCAGTTCTTCCTCTGCTCTGCATTGGCCCCTCCCTACGAATCTCCCTCCTCTCTTTCTCCCCAGCTCAAATTATACATGTTCTGTAACACGCACACTGCGTTTATGGGAACTTCACAAGCAGGTGGACACAGTCAATGTAAGATTGCCCCCAACAACAGAACTAAGGAAAAGGATAATCAAAGTTATCACCAAAGTCTGCTTGATCAAAGCCAGTGCTGCGAGGTGCCCTTTGGTAGAAGTGAAAACAGGTATTGGAATAAGCTGCTCAAAGCAGCGATTTGCATATTGTTTGTTCTGCTGTTACAGGAGCTCCAGAGTGCTTGTACTCCAACCCTCCAGGGGCTCTCTATGAGTGGGTTCCTCTGTTCATGGCCTACGTCTAAAACTAGGCAGTCCATGGTGATTATCTTCTCTGATCTGCTGCAAAACAAGGGGCAGGAACTTGTTCCATCTCTGTATTAAGCTCTCGCCTCCCATTTGTGTTATACCACACAATTATTTATTATTTTTCTTCTCTATGTGGTGACAGCTTATTTGGTGATAGCAAAACTTCAGGTTGCTTATTGTAGGAATAAAACAGGAGCTGGATTGTGATCCTTGCTGTGCAGTCTCCACAGGAGCTGAAACGATAGACTTCAAGGGAGCCGGGATTTCATCTCTAACCCCAGAAAGCCTCACAAATTAATCGCTCTTTGCATTCGCTGTTGTTAAAGGTTAGAACAATCCGTTTCTTTCTATTGCTGCAGCCCAGACTACTGTTATCACTCCTAAAACCTATTAGATTTCAAAATATGATTAAGTGGATTCTTGAGGAAAGCCAGGAGGGGGAGGAGGAGGATTTTTTTTGCCTGAAAGGTTAAAATTTTCATCTGCGTATCAGCACACAGCTCGTGGGATTGCTTCTATTTGAGGGCAGAATGTGGCCCCCAGAGGCACTGCACGTTAACCAAACCCACTGATCTCTAGATTTCAATAAACACCAATCTTATTAAAAGAGTATTTTTTTAACCATGAATGACTCCGACGTGGTGAGAGAAGAATTGCAGCATTTCAAACTGCCTTTTTCTCAAACGTTGCCGTCATACGTAATTACTTGTTGAATCAGCTGCAAGGAGCCGTGAAGAGGACAGCAGTTCTGTCTCATTAGAGACTGCAATCACTTGAGATGGTATTTTATTCTGAACCTGAAGAAAAGCAGAAAAGGTCAAAATTTCTGAAGGAATACTCATTCATTTGTGTATTTTTGTGCTAGCTTAAATGAAGTGGTTTTCTTCACACCTTCATTTAGTAATTGTGGATCTCATTATTGAAGGAAATTGAGACAAAATGACCCAGCTGTGCTGGAGTTAGGAGCAAAGTGAGTAGGAGATGATGATGTGGCATTTCATGTTGTGGGGACGCATACGTTGCTTCACCAGCCAATGCTGACAGAACTAAGCTCCTGTTCTTAATCACCTTCTTGCTCATTTTTTGTTTTATGGCAGTGTTTAGCTTACTTGGGTATTCCGAGAGTACGATACTTGCAGTCCTGATGGTTTTACTTGGGGTTGTTGTTCTTTAAAGCAGCTTTTAAACTGCTTTAACAATAGGAATGAGGGCTATTGAGCTGGGGAAAGAGGAGAAATAGCTTAACCAGCATATCTGATATATTCACACACTGCAACACAGCTTCCAGAAAGAGATCATTCTTTGTGTCATGGGACACCAGATAAAAGGACAAGATCAGGAATATTGCTTAGGCTATCCATTGCCTTCCTTAATAGCCAGCTGGCCTCCCTCCAAGGAAATGCAGCCAGCTGTTTCATCTCAAGGCCAATTTAACGCTCAGAACAAATTTGGGCTTGAAGTATTCTCAGGACAGGGGTAACGTGAGAGGATTGGGTGCATTACCAACACCACTGCCAAACTCTGAGCCTAATCTGCATGCTGCTCAGCATGAGTGTTTGAAGGCACTTTGGAAAGGTTGTGTTGCTCCTCAAAGATTCTCTTACAAGAGATGTTTCACTGTGCGGAAAGTCACTGCGCTGTGTGCTAGAAGGGAAACAAGCATGAAGACAGAGCAGAGCAGAGTATTTAGGATACCTCTGCTGTTTGAGTTCTGCCTGGATACATTAGCCAAGCTCAGTACTGGAGAACACTTGAAAGTAGCATATCAGAAAAAATTACAGAAATTAAATATTAAGCTGATAATTTGTATTTACTGTACACCATATCCATTCTCACTGGCATACATGTCCCTGTACTGCATTTTCCAGCAAGCCAACTAGTTAATTTCTTAGTAATGTTTGGAGTTTCGTGCTACCATGTTATTTAGTCAATTGCTTATTTTTGCTGTATAGTACACATCATCACTGCCTCAGAATGTGTTTGATGCTGTTCTTCTGGTCCATCTGCCTCTTGAATAAGGTGTCTGTAACATAGGCTGCTATATATAAGGAATGGAAAAGCAATATCATGGACAGCTTCCCTCAGGTTAATGAGACCGAAAACCTCTATTTGCAGGTTTGGGCTGAAGATACATTTTTGAACAAAGGTAAAATCTTGTCGTTTCTAAAATTCAATGAGGTCACTTGATGGGAATCCACATGTAAGAAGCATGCATGAGCATTTTGGTGGAAAAAGTGTGCATAAAAACTCCCAGTGTACCTGTACT
>PPHD01015614.1:0-14822 GCA_002909625.1 Bambusicola thoracicus
TTCTAATATTATGAAGAAAATCCATTCAAAGTGTTCAAACACTGATGTGTGCAAACAGTTCCAAACCCTCCCCGAGTACTCTGTGGCAGCATAGTAGTATAGATTAACCCTCTCTCCCTGTTGTTGCTACTGCGCTCTTGAAACTCCAAACAAAAACCTATTTATTGAGCTTTTCATTGCAGAGCGACGTGACTTCTACAACACCCACACAAATGCTGGCTGCACTGAACTTTCCCTAGGAGGAAAAAAAAAAATGAAGACATAATGTAGATGTGTTCCTACAGTTCACTGTTGGATTATGTGAGGTTGAGCTGCGGGAGTTATTCTGAAAAGCTCCCCCTGCTACAAATTGTATGCAATTTTCTATTCCTGCAGGGCTTGTAAGGGATGGAGTGGGAAACATACTGTATTTTCAGTATCTGCATCAAGTGGGTCTGTATTCAAGGCACAACATTTGAAATGAAACAGCTGCCTTCCAAAATTGCATCCCCTGGAGACCTGGGGCCAGGCAATTTGTGAAGCTGGTGCGTGCACTAAGGCTGAGGTTACGTATCAAAGAGCTGCAATGATACAGTCATCCAAGAAATTACTAGACACAAATCCTGCAATTGAAACGTGCTGCCTTTGAACGCTTGCGACCATTGGGAAGGAGTTTTCAGAAGTCTCAAGGTTCGATTTCAAAAGGAACTGAGGCGGCCAATTTCCACTGGGTGATGAGGTACGAAGTGCATCACACACCTGTAGCAAAAAGATCAACTGACATGCCTAGCATTTTGCAGACACGGATCTACACTCTGAACTCCGTTTGGTGTTACTGAAAACGTTTCCTTTGGAGCTTGGCTATTTTCAATCTGCTTAAAACTGGGAAAGATCAGGTTAAATTATCAGTTTATCTATAGGGACACATATCACAGAATCACAGACTCACAGAATGGCCTGGGATGGAAGGGACCCCAAGGATCACGAAGCTCCAACCCCCTCACACAGGCAGGGCCACCAACCTCCCCATTCAATACTAGACCAGGCTGCCCAGGGCCCCATCCAACCTGGCCTGGAACACCTCGAGGGACATACCTCTATAGCCTCAATGCCTACATGACATTCACATGATTAACTAATTTTTAAGAGGAGGTGTTCAGTAAAAGCTTTGTTGACTCTCCATTCTTGCATGTTTCATCAATGTTTGTACAACAAAATTTAGACCATAAAGCATTAGTGATTCAGCATAAACTGTAGTGGTGTCCTATGAAGAGCATAGCGTTTTAAAATTGCAATCAGGACACAGTTTTATTTGACTTACTTACCAAACAGTACTTTGGTTTCTTCACGTAAAAGGAAAAAAGCAGAATCTGGTTCAGATTAAAAGACTGCACGTGGAACAGCTAGCACTCTTTCCCATTCAACTCAACGAGCACTTAAACCTAAAGCCCAGTGAGAATACTGTTTACCCTACTGATAGCTTCACTGCTTGTAATTCTGCACACATCCAGCTGATGCATATTGGTAACACACGTACAACATGGTAAAACCATAGTTGTACCAGGTCAGTCTTTCTCTCGCCATTCATGTCAATCAACAGGAATAAGCCAACCGTCACCCCAGTCTGATTTCATGGTCCAGATCTTTGTATAGAGTTGAGATCAGATTCTCAGCTTTCATTCCTTCTCAAATAGTGCTTTCAAATGCTCTGTGATACAGGATACATGGATATATTTGTATGTTCTGCGACAGCAGGAGTAAGGTGGGAAGAGTGCCTAATTATCAGTCTACAAAGGACAGCAATTATTAACAGCCATTCTTTTCCCCCGCAGATCTGACATGGAAATACAGATACAGGCAGGCAGCTAGTCTATCAAGCACCATTTCCCACCTATTTCTGGCATGCACACTGGAGTTTGCTCATTGTCACTGTTAGACAACCTAAACTGTTCATGCTGTGACACAGAAATGTCAGTAAGGGATTGCTGAGAGGAACCAGCATGAAGAAGATACTCATGACACAGACCTCCTACTCTCCAGACAAACAAGACAGACTGCAGGTCAGAGCAGACAGCTAAGGAAGCACTAAATAGGATGGTGCAACAGGGAAACAGCATGAGCCAGCAATGTGCCCTGGTGACCAAGAAAGCCAGTGGTACCCTGGTGTGCATTAAAAAGAATGTGGCCAGAAGGTCAAGAGAGGCAATCCTCCCCCTCTACTCTGCCCTACTGAGTCCACATCCTTAATACTGTGTCTGGTTCTGGGTTCCCTGGCTCAAAAGACAGGGATCTCCTAGAAGGAGTCCAGTGCAGAGTGGCGGGGAGCATCTCCCTTATGACAAAAGGCTGAGACACCTGGGACTGTTCAGCCTGGAGAAGAGATGGCTGAGAGGGGATCGCTGGAACAGCCTGCCCAGAGAGGGATGATGATCTCTAGAGGTCCCTTCCAACCCCCAGAATTCTGTGATTCTGTAAAACAACAACAACAAAATGGCAAAGACTCAATTCTCTACTTCCCTTAGATATGCCTCAGAGCAATGACTTGTGAGAACCACAACAGAGCAAGGTTACAAATTTAAGTTGGCTTTAACCAGGGGTAATTGTTATCTACTTTTTACAGCCATTAATGTGATTGCACGTGTATCTGCACTCAAGGGCGATAACTCAAGAGGACGACAACTCCAGATGTGTACATCAAAACTGCAGTCAGAGAAGTTTCTCTTCCTAGCATCAGTTAATCCCCAACAGTTTGTTTCCTGCTTGACACCCACTGCTTATCACTACAAAGTAGAACGTAGTCCAGGATTTCGTTTATCTTCCTCAGCATTGACCTTCCTTGCACTCCAAACTTCCATTCAGGTGGTGATTTAGTAATCACACAGGGATAAGAAGTCTGCCATGTTTTTAGTGTTTCCGTTCTAGGTGCTAGGCACTGTAGGTTGGGTTTCCAACTGGCAACGTCCAGGAAACTTGCTGCAGTTTCTGACAAGCATAGTTCCCTCCTTTGGCAGCAAATGTGCCAAATCTGTAGGCACACTACCCTTTGCTGGTATGCTAGATAAATGGTATAACAATAGATCAAAGCTCTTTAGCAGTCATGTACTGTCCCAAGATGCCTCTCATGTTCCTTTACAAACAACTCCATACTACACAGAAAAGACATTTAACTTACTTATTCTATACATTGCGAGATATTGAAATATCCTCCATCTGCAGTGGCTTATTTCACATCCCAGCTGTTTGGCAACATGCAGACTCTGGGCCTCTGTCTTACAATAGGATTGGTACATGTGCAAAAGTACTGTGCCGCAGGGATAACTGCAGAGTCAAGGAAGCTTTCATGGGAAGCATGGAATGCTACAGAGAATCACACACATCACTGAATTTTAAACTGATGACATCACATTGTGAGAACCTTAAAGATCCTAGCTATCTTCTTGTGGGGAGAAGACACAAATGCCCAATCATTAATACCTTTTTCTTGTATTGAAAGACATGTAAGTGGGAAAAAAAAGAGTAACAAGGTTGTACTACAACATGCAAAGATCTGGGAGAGAAAACAACTTTTAGAAAGCAGTCTGAACAATACTGTGCAAAATTTTTACTAAGTGGCATCTTAAACATCTTGTTGTTTACATTGGAGCTGAACCACAGGTTCACATGCACACACAAACAGAAGGGAAGATGTTCTCCGGAGACTCGTGGTACATTCAATGGCCAAGACTCAAAATATACAGATACCAGTGCATGGAACAGTTGTATGATAATCCAGGCAGGTGGCTGAGTTTATCTTCAAAATCTTGTTCTTGTGTTAAATCTCCGGTACCTACATCACAGAATCATCTCCTTTCTTCGTTGCTGGCATCAGCATTAGGATGACTTCATAACAATATCCCCAAATGTTATTCTCTGGTAAGAACATTGGTGCCTACCACTATTACATATCCCCAAGAGGAGGTTCCACATGATGGACAGTGCTACTCAGTGCTCTGAAGATGTGAAGTCTCTAGGTTCTCTTGCTTTCTTGCACACTGTTTTCTTAATAGTTGGTGAGTTTGGTAGAGTTTTGCTTTTCATGGGTGTTGGTTTCCTCTGTTTTTGATGAGTGGATCGGAGAGATTTCAGACCCAGCATCTCACAGTACTTATTGCACTGGTGGAGGGCTCTGAACTGCTCAATGAAGGAAATCGAGCAGTTGCCTTTAAAACCTTTGTATCTGTAGCAACAAAGAAAAAAAAAAAACAAAGCCAAATTGGATTTCAAGACTCATTTCCAGCACCGGGGAGACAGAGTATGACTGTTGACACATAAGCAACTTGGAAATACTAAGCAAGTCTCTTCCACTCATATAGCTTTGAGAGGCACTAACTCACAGATATTCAGACTGAGCCATTAGGATGTGAAGAAAACTGGGTAACGAGCAGTGGCAGAGGAGGGAAAAAGGCTGAAAAGATTTACGCCTGCAGCTTGTGTTCTGGCTATTCTTAATCATTTTATTTAGTTGGCAAAATAATTATCTGCTGGCTAACTTTTTCTCGGATATGCACAAATGAAATCCATTCTGCATCATTCTCTGTCATCAGTGGTTTTGACTATGATGAAGAGACGAGATTGCACAAGGAGGTGTTAACTGAACCAGAGGCTGCTTTCATCCAAACTCAAACATATCTTCTCTGCCATGCTCTTCCCTCAGCCAGGCTTGACTACAAGACCTCAGTGAGCCAAGCCTCCCAGGGAAGAAGGATGTTAGAGCATTACTTGAGTCAGCAGCCTTGTCCAGCCTTCACAGTTCTCAAGCCCCCATCTCCTTTTGCTACCCCTCTCTTCTTTGGCACACTAGGAAGCCTGCAAGACAGAACCCATACATCCCTGATCTCCTTACTCTGTCACTGCTTGCCGTCCTTCATTTCTGATACCTGCTGTTTAAGCTGCATCAGATTTTCAAAGTATGCAGCAGCTTTATAAAAACCTATTTTTTAAAGGAGAAATTTTTTAGCAGACTCTAGGTAATGCTTCTCGTCCATTCTGGAAGCTGAGAGTCATCATCAAGCCTAGCTTGGTTCTGCAGCCTCCAAACTGATCCAGCTCTTATGCAGACCATAGTAAAACTAGAGAGGTGGAACCAAAGGTTTGCATCTGAGATTTCCCAGCTGTTTGCTGTTTGTTAGTCACTGCTTCCACATATCCCTCCTTGTGTGCTTCCAGACTGCACCATTTGTTCTGCACAGGCATGACGACTGCAGCTCTGTCATAATTTGGCAGGACTTGTAAGCTTAATTCAAACCGTTCGTGCTGTTACAGCCCATGGTACATGTAACGGGGAGAAGGTCTGTGCTAGTGAACGGCGTCTAAATTCCACAGGATGTACTGCTCTCATGTTTTCTGTTCAATAACAGCAACCTACTGACCATTCCAAGCCTTGAAAAAAATTAATCTGCAGTTCTGTACTACTTGTTCTTGTATTTCACTGACTAGATGGCTGGCGAATTAAATGTGGACAGAATTCCATCTTCCAAATCCAGTGAAAACTAAATCCTCCATAAAACTGAAGGGTGAGCGCTGAATTTATTCTGAGGCTTAAACCCCCCAGTGCCTGTCATTGCCGTGTTGGATCAAGCCAAACCTATCAGTATCTTGAAGCCAGATTTTCAGATCCACATCTGGAGAACAGCACTGGTGTTAATCAACACAACACAGGTTACTGTGCTCCTGATTCCTTCCTTTCTGTGTTTACTGCTCTTGGATAAAGACGTGGGCACTTGTGCACAGCTGCTAAACCAGCTTGCTGCTTGCATTTAAAAACCAGTCACTGCGTTGTACTGTTTTTGTTTACCTTTGCCAAAGAACATACCAAATATTTTACATAAGGGACAGATTTCCTGACTCTGGTGCACCCCAGTGGCTGCATTAAAAACACTTCCCAGGCTCTTCTGCTTTCATTTAGGCTTTGCCTCCTATTGACAGAAGCAGCACTGCAGCTGCTTCACTGCATCAGATAAACTGTACTTCCAGTTGTTTTGCTTTCCAGTCGTGGTTAAAACTGCCACAGAAGGGATAAAAGAACAGAATTACTTCAAAGGATGTTAAATGTTGAAAACATCAGTGTCTCCACTGCCTGAACGTGGAAGAGGGGAAAGAAAAAAATACGTAAATGCTGGTTTAGAAATCAGATTTGGAAGAAGAGCCTGGACCCAAATAAACAAACAAATTAATTAATAAAAAGTAATGAGTAATGCTGAACATAGCTATGAAATTTTAGTATATGCTGTTTATTATGCTTGGTTTACAAGAGAAACTGGGGGAAAAATAATGGCCACAAATGACTGATGATAGCTGCCACGCTGGCTTTTGCAAAATCATCAGCACCAGTTTGTACCAGGGCATTCGGTTATTTGTCATCGTGATTCTCATGCAAGCACAGGGGCAGGAAAGGAGATGATTTTATTTTCCAGTTTCTTTTTTCCCCAGATCACAAGCTCAATGTTGGAGCAAAATTAGACTTGTATTTAATTTCCTTTCCAAGCAGAAACAATATGGATGTTTTTACACTCATTAAGGATCACAGAGTATTTGTGTTTTGCATGGATGTAATTGGTATGGGCTTAGAAAACTGGAGACAGAGGGCCTAACTGTCATCAGTGAGTCTGCTACCTCTGCAAAGAACGGTTGAGGGAACTACGGGAATTTGCAGAGACAATAACAACTAAAATCAGCTTTGAGTCCTTTCTAACAGTACAGTTAAAAGTATAGCTGGATAATACAAGAAAATCTAGTTCACAGAATTATATAATAATTGAATCACAGAATGGCTTGAAAGGACCTCAGAGATCATCCAGTTCCAACTCCCATGCATTGGGCAATGATGCCATCCAAGAGTTGTATGGCAAGCATGTTCTCCCCAACATATAGCATATATGAACTCCACAGGCATGGATTCACACTACCAAAGGTAGCAATAACTTGTAATTATGCATTCTCTGCACTTGTTTGTTTTCCACGTCCAAGTCTGCTGAATAAAAAACCAAATGGCAGGCTATTATTGGAAAGCTATTCTTTCCAGGAAAGCAGCATTAAAGAAAAATACAGGACCTGAAATTACTTATTGTCTAGCAATATCTTTAGCTAAATGTCAAACTTTTGACAATTGATAATAAACATTTTAAAGATATTGCTAATTAAGGGAATACATATTCCCTTATGCATGCCCAAGGTGATCCTTATGGCAGCTTGCACTGTGTATTTTCTCACTTCACTTTCCTCTTCCTTGGTCCAGTATGTGTTTTTATAGGAGTAATTGCTCATAGCGAGCCGGATAACATCAACGAAGGCCTTTCCATACATTTTCTGATTCCAGAAAACACCGTTGCCCAAACAAAACTCTTATGATCTTTGTTTTACAGCAGGATGATGCAACTTCATTTCATCTGCTATTTCGAATGAGTTAATTTTGGATCCACAGCTAAAAGAGTCAAACAATATAAGTTCTGAAAGGATTTTCCCAGCATATTCTTTGGTCAGTTTTTAAGTAATTTAAACAATGCAGTGAGGGGTTTTCACTGTGCCATTTCTTCTATCAATTTCTCAAGGGAAAACACGAATTTAAAAGCACTTGTCACTGGCAGTTACCCAGAAAGCTGCGTCAGGTGCCAGGAAACAGAATGGTGGCAACACACACGACAGAGCCAATTGGCTGTGCATGGGGAAGAATGATATACTGCCATTAGAAGGAATGGGCTTGCAGAAATTGGTACTGGAAGAAGTGTATTTTTCTAATGAAAAATGTTGTAGCCACTGTGAATAAAGGCTTGAATCAATGAAAATTTCATAATGAATTCTAAATGATAACACAATCCCGAGGTGATACGTTAAATCTCTGGATGTCACTGCATCATGGAAAAAACAACGTAACATTTCAAGTGAAAGGTTGGTCTCTGGATAAGAAAAATAGCAACCAGAGTGTTTTTCTATACTCTTTTATCTCAGTTTCTTCCAAGAGGGAGGTCTGGGGAACAGGCAAACCCTGGGAGGCAGGCAAACTTGGGGAATAGTCTTGGTGTTCTTGTTATGACTTGAAGATGGGAAAGACAGTGGTGACAATTCTTTCCCCACAGTGTTAAATGATGCTGTGCTCTGTACTGGGACGAGCAGCCCCTGGCCTGCCATTTCAAGAAGCTGTGCGGATGAAGAGGACAACTGTAGGACCAGGGCTGCTTGGTTGCCCTTTGCCCCCTCGCTCACTTTGCCTTTGCAGCATACAGCCGATCTGAACAGCCGCCTTCACTGCCTATTTCTATCAGTGGCACTGTTTGGGATATAACCAGAAGCAGAAAAATATTAGAACATTGAAAGCCCATATCTCTATGCCTGTGCTTAAATTTTCCCAAAAGGTCTGAAGGCATTGCAAAAACACTCTCAAACGGGCCTCCTTAAGCGTTATGAACAGATCTTTTGTTATAGCTCTGTACTGCTACCTTTGAGAGAG
Organism: Bambusicola thoracicus; assembly: GCA_002909625.1. Classification (NCBI taxonomy): domain Eukaryota; kingdom Metazoa; phylum Chordata; class Aves; order Galliformes; family Phasianidae; genus Bambusicola; species Bambusicola thoracicus. The sequence continues at coordinate 8,462 of PPHD01015614.1, forward strand.
AAGGGCAAGAGATACCATCAAATCACTTAACACACTTCCTCTTTTCATCAGATAAGCAGTATATACAAAGCTAAGCAGACACCTTCCTTCTACCCATGCAGCTGACAAGCATACAGGCCCAAGAAAAGTTAATGTCACCGCTCAGTATGGAGTCAGTGAGCATTCTGAGTCCCTTGCAACTCAGCATATTCTGTTCTGTTCTGCTAAAAGCAGAAAAACTAACTTGCAGAGTTCCAAGCTGAGAAAATAATCTTTTATAAAAGCTTCTTCTGGGAACAAGTGTTCTAAAGCACTGGCACTTTTGTCAGCTGCAAGAGAGATTTTAGCTGAGTTCCTTCATCCAGTCCCAGCACCATTCCTTTAAATTCCTTGCAAAAAAAGGGCAATACAAACTTTGACCCTGCTGCTCAGGGCATCTCCTTCCCTAGAACCTCCAGCCCAGTGTTAGATTTCCTCTTTTTCCAGTGAAAGAGTTGAAGGGAAGAAGAATCACCTGAGCTACAGGCAGCAGGATCTAGCAGTAGGATGAGATATGTTTGAGGACTTGTATTTGCATTGGCTGGGGAAGGTGCTGGTGATTGCAAGCCCAGCTGGAGCTCTGGCTCTGAGACCATACTGGATTTGGGGCTACTTCCTCTGTGGTCAGAAGCCCTGGGCAGCACAAACACAAGGCCTTCCATCATACCTCAGGCTGGAGCCAGTGGTGGCCCTGCTTTTTTCATCCCTATCTTCCTCCAGCTAATTTGCCAAGTAGTCTCTTTGTAAGTCACCTGAAAAGCACTGTGATTAAGACTGTTCTTAGGAGGCATACAGCAAAGCCCAAGCTCCATCCCTTTAGAATAAAACAACTGTGTTTCCCTGACAGAAGGTTTCCCACAAGCCTGAACGAAAAGGGGTTAAAAGCATCAGATGATGACTGCTTTATTCCAGAGTTAAAGCAAGGATAAATTCCACTGCACTCTCTTGCAAAATATTCATCCTGTGAAGAGTTTGATGCAGAAAGCAAAACCATGCTGTCGAGAAGGAATTCTTCACTCACCCTTTGGCCAATGTTGCTATGCCAACGTCAGTTAGTTTCATTCCTACACCTACAAGACATGAAGGAAACAGACAGCTCGCGTTACATTAGAATTTCTAGGAATATTTTCAGAGTCAAGAAAGCCACATATAGAAGCCTTCAGTATTCTTTACTGAGTCTACGTTTTTCATTTTAAATATTTGTCACCTTTTTTTAAAAAAAAAAAAAATTTAAAGTACAGTGATTAAAAATAGGATGCTTATGCTCTGTATCACTAGGTATCTCTAAACATCCATCTCATTACAGAAATCTACAGACAGCAAAGTGGTAAAGAGAGCGTAATACGCTTCCTTTGCTGGACAGCCTTTGGCAAAGGGGATGCACTTTCATGACTGCGCTTTAAGAAATACCCAAAATCTTTCCTTGTGCACATGCCATGAGGTGGCTATGTTTATTTTTGGGTTTGTGGTTTTGGTGCTTTGCAAGCTTGTGCCACAGTGGCACAGTAAGAATATCTCAGCTGCTTTGCTGATCAAACTGGTCAGGCTGTCTTGTTCTCATTCGTTGAGCGAGAGAGCCAAAATCCCTCTAACTCTCAGTGTTCCCAAAACCTCATTTTTTTTCCCTTAATATGTCCCTTTGTTGACTTGTTTATAAGCAGAATCCAGTTCTGTTGTGTGCATTTTTACTGACGAGGAAAATGATGTTTTTTTTGTTGTAGAATACTCCTAGAAATCTCTACTGCTATGCCTGGAAACATGCAGCCAAATACTAGAATGACAAGATGGCCGAACAGCAAGGTTCTTTCTCTTCAGCAGCCTCAGGTGTATTGTCCTTTGTTGCAATAATCCTGAAAAAGGGTCAGATACCATTGCTGCTGTTTTGCTTCCCTCAGACTTTGATTTTGTTTTCCCTTTTAATTATTTGAGGAGTCTTCTTGTTTAGATATTCCTGATTTTCCTGCCTTCTCACATTAAACACTATGGGAAAAGGCTTAAGATTCCACCTTTCTTTGTTGTCCTTTAGCAAGGACCTGCCTTTCTCTGTTTCAAATACATATGCACACGTTGTGCTGCGTACAGTCTCATGGTAAAGGCAGCAAAGCGTTTGTGCACAGCATATTTCTTCTCCATTCTTTTTTTTTCTTTTGAAGGAGTCTGTCTTTTCAAGCCTAGTCAGGACCTGAGTGAGCAGCAGATAGCAAGTATTTAAAATATAAGAAAAAGTGCACTGAAAGCGCGTTATTAAAACCCAAAATGCCCTTAAGGCGTTTCATTAACATCTGGGAAATGGCATCATAAACCAAATGACTCATATTGAGCGTTCTCAATTACTGAAAGGACGTGTGGAAGGGCAACTCTCTCATAAGGGTGTCGGGTTTTTTTTTTTCCTTTTCCAGACTGTTGCTTACAGGAATATAAGCCAGGTAAAAATTCCGTTTCTCTGCTGATTTGATAAATGTCACAGCGGTGCACAATATATGTTTGCTGCTGCTACCACAGTAGGGAATTCATGCATGTGACTTCTCCGTTCTCTGGGGTAACACACACACAAGTAAGTACAGCGCACTCAAGGAAGCTAGAAAATAAAATACCCTAGCTCTCGCTCTTGAGTCTTATTCTGACCTGCAAGAGATGCTGTATGAAAAGAACACACATTAAATGAGCTGCCTGAAAAATTCTGTATTTGTACTGCTCCTCCATTTACTTTGCCAAAGGCTCTTGCAAAGAGTAAATCTCAGTGCCTACACGATACTGAAAAAGATCTCAGTGAAAATACATCCAACGTCCCCATTTACTAATTTTTTCTATCAGGCACTACAATAGTTGAAACTGAAGTTTTAAGTATAATAAAACATTCTGCATATCAACTTGTTTTTAAATTTGAGGGATGGTTCCATGAAGTTAATCTTGCTGTTTTTGCTATGTGGTTGCATTGCTGCAATGCCTCTGAGCTCACACACAGCGCTGTCATCTTTTTACTGTGGCAGCTATTACACAAATACATTCACTGAAAATTTGAGGTATGAGACCTTCCTGATTGCATAACAGATTCAGACTTGAGCATTGCTTCCAGCCTCTTGCTACTAAATGATTCAAATAGTAACATGGCAAGGGAGAGGAAATTAACAGAGTGGCAGACGACTTCTCCAGTAAGGCACAAATTAGGATAATAAGGGCTGGTTAAGGAGGTTACATTACTGAAGATTTTTTCATAAACCCTGTCTGTATGTGATTTAAGAGCATAAAGATCCCTGCATGGGAGACAGAGCAATAACACACATATACAACTCCGGGAAGCGTGGTCCAGAGTTGCCAAACAAACAGACTCAAGCCGTGCATACAGTCTAAGTAGGAAAAAACAGATATGTCAATTGAGCACAAGATAAACCAAATGAACCCGGGAATACTGCTTCTGCATACAACCCATGTAAGGTATCCCTACGTCTCCCAAGAAAAACCATCTCAGTGTCCACACCTACACATAGAGATGTCCTGATTATATCACCAGTTATAGGCCAGGGTATCGTTCCCATCTGGAGAAGGCTTTGCCCATTACATGGTTACAGAAGGAGCCACTAAACGCCACGAATAACATCACTCAGAAGTTGGTCCCTGGAAGTTTGGCATCTGTGCAGTTTGACTATGAATATAATCATTTTATTGCCCTGCTCAGATAACTCACCTTGCAGGTCAGTGACAAGCAAGTTCCCATTGGTTTTCTCATACACCCAGTGCTGGAAGGTGCAACACTTCTGGCCAGCCTCTGAGTCTCTCCTCAGAAAGTTGATCTCCTTGCCATCCTTGACGGAGTATTTCACAAATTCCCCAATCAGCTCCTCCTCCACTGTTGCATAGGGGATGTTATTAGCAGGACGATGGACAAGAAAAATAGGAATGATCCTGAAATTGAAGGATAAAAGATAATAAAATACACCGTGCTCAGTCAGTGAAAGAGTAAGACATAAACAAACTGGCCAGTGATCGCGGAGAGTGAAGGAACAGCTACCAAGACAGGAGAGATCCGGATAAGATTCAGATCTAAACTGGATAGATAAGGATTTGAAGGGTGGACTATTCAGTGGATAAAGAATTGGTTGAATGGTCACAGCCAGAGGGCTGTAGTCTGTGGCTCTGTGTCCAGGCAGAGGGAGTGATGAGTGGTGTCCCCCAGGGACGATCTTATGACCGGTGTTTTTGAATATCTTTATCCACAACACAGATAGTGAGATCAAATGTATCCCTAGCAAATTTGCTGATGACACCAAGCTGAGTGGTGCGGTTGGTAGTGCAAAAGGAAGGGATGCCATCTACAGGGACCTGGGACAGGCTTGAGAAGTGGGTCCACATGAAAAAAAAAGGTTCAACAAGGCCAAGTGCAAGCTGCTGCATTTGGGTTGGAGCATCTCCTCTATTCTGCCCTTGTGAGGCCATATTTGGAGTACTGTGTCCAAGCCTGGTGTCCCCAGAACAAGAAGGATGAACAGCTGTTGGAGTGGGCCCAGGGAAGGACCATGAAGTTGTTCAGAGGACTGGAACACCTCTCCTATGAGAAAAGTTTGAGGGAGTTGGGCTTGTTTAGCTTGAAGAAGAGGAGGCTCCAGGGGGACCTCACTGCAGTCTTCCAGTACTTAAAAGGAGCTTATAAAGAGGAAGGAGAGCTACTTTCAAACAGGCAGGTAGTGATAGAACAAGGAGGAACAATTTTAAACAAAAAGAGGAGACATTAATGTCAGATGTTAGGAGGAAAAATCCTTCACTCAGAGGGCAGTGAGCCCTGGCACTGATGCCGAGAAGTGTGGGTACTGCATCCCTGGAGGGACTCAAGGTGAGGCTGGATGGGGCTTTGGGCATACTGATTTGGTAGGGGGCAATTAGCCCACAGTAGGGGTAGACCTGGGGGTGGTCTATAGGGTCCCTTCCAACCCAGGAAAATTTGTGATTCCATGAGCCTATGATACTTGGTTAGCAGAGCTCTTACTATCTGGAAAGGAGTATGCTCCTTCACAGACTGTCTGCTTCTGTTTGTGCTGGGATAACTCGGTACTACGCAGCATCCTTTTGCTGCAGTACAAATCTCCAAAACTGAAATCTTAGAAGTAAGCAAAAACTCACATCTGTGTATAATAGAGTGGAATAAAATACTGCTTTGAGATAAGATAATTTCAGAAAGCCATTCAGCTGAAGTTTGTCACGGAACATCACCATGTTTTCCAGCTGGTTCACAAGAGCTCCTGACACAGTCTCAGAACAGATGGGGTAAATGACTGTCACTAGTTTCACAAGAACAGGTTTCCAGTTACTTGCTTTCTTACAAACAGCCTTATCTCATAGAGAAACATTTCCAAAGGGGTGGTAAAGTTACTTCCACACATACTTCTACTAGGTGGTGAAAATGTCAGGGTTGTGAATGCATGGAGGTGCTCTACATACACTGAAAGGAGATCTAAAAGAATCAAGCATGGGTCATAGAACCATATATAAACAGAGTACTTCTGCATAGGTCTCCTAGTGCTAGTCCACAGTCAAGCACAGAAGGCTCTGAGTAGTTTCATATTACTGAACTCTGACAGGAAAAGACATAGGTCCAGGGATAATAGCAGTGTTAGTAGAACTCCACTGTAAAGTAACCTTAAAGACCACAGAATCTCTCTCTCTCTCTCTTTCCATCCTGCCCCCTTAGAAGTGTCTAGATGTCAGTCCACTGATTATTATAGGGCAGAGCTTTCTCTGCTCTTCTCTCACTTTTCTGTTAGAGTTAAATGTGCACGGGTAGGTTAAAGCTTTAGCTGTAAAGACAACCCTGGAGAACGAAGATGACTTCTCTTTTGTTCTATTTTCCTTATAAAATACTCCTTTAAATACAATTTTGCTTTGGCAAGGGTTGGCTAGAAAAAGAAGATCAAGCCTTGACATTTTGAAAAGAACAGAGAAGCAAAACAACTATGTGCACATTACTTCTTTTCTCTCCAGCTGATGTCTTCTAGCCAATTATTTAGAATAAAACAACCAGCTCTGAGCCTTTCATCTGCCTACTACTTGCACCAGACTTCCAAGTTTTGCAGAGTACACTCTCTCTCTCTCATAAAGAACAATGTACTTCCAAAAGGAGGCTGATGAGCACAAATGTTTTCCCTGAAAGATGTCACTGCGATCTCTGCTGCTTTATCTAACGCTGAAAAGGCTGCTTTGAGGAGCCTTTCTAGAGGTCGCCTTTTAGGTAGAGCTGAAATGATTTATATGGAGAAACCTTTGTATTGTGTAGAAGCAGTCGCAGTGACAATGTATTTGTCCAGAGTTTAATGCATTATTACAAGAAAAAAAAAAAAAAAAAAAAAAAAAA
>PPHD01015615.1:3443-14972 GCA_002909625.1 Bambusicola thoracicus
AACTACATCTTCCACACACGCAACAGATGACCTAAAGCCACAGCCAGTGAGATGGCCCAGTGTCACACATCTCATTTAGCTCCATGTCCTGGAATGCAACAACGCTCCATCCAACTGCAGTATTTTGGTACTTGGAGAGATGACAGAACAGGCTACAGAAGATAGCACTGCCAGAAAACAGGAAAAACAAGATAGCGGCACCTCCTCCCTTCCCTTACACAATGACAAGCCCTCTGTTGCAAAATAAAAAACAACAGCAACAACAAAAAAACAGAGTCCCTTACACAATGACAAGCCCTCTGTTGCAAAATAAAAAACAACAACAACAACAAAAAAACAGAGTTCAGGGAAGTTCTGCTTTGTATGGATGCTCAGTTCATTCATATTAGTAGAGTGAGAGGACAAAGAGCCATATTACACCCTTGGCTGCATAACAAGGACAAGCCAGCAGAACCTTTTCCTCTGCAGGCTTAGTTGCCATGAGAGGAAAGCAAGTCCTGGCATCACCTTTCTACTCTTTTGACAATGTTCTGTGAGCAGTAACAGACAGCAAGTCAGACTGAGGACATATGCACACAGTGCCCAGGCACGAACTGCATTCACTGAACTGGGATGGAACCAAGCAGAAGGTTGTATGAACTTCTAATACTCCTGCTCAGCTGAGGCACTAAGAGAAATAAGAATGGAAAGATAATAGAACACTTGAGTTTATTGGCAGAGCTAGACCACAAAGAGCTACACCACTTAAGTGTGTAAGTGTAGTGTAAGATCTTGCTGTTCTTAACATCATTCTGGTAATTCCACGTTCAGCAGCTTAACTTCACGGAGACCCAAAGAAACACTAACTAGAGAATATACAAGAAGGAGAAACACCACAGCTAGGCCAAAAAACGTGAGCACTCTAAAATCTAAGAGCTCAACTCTTATAGAACATGGTCTTCATACTAAGCTTCATCCCTTCCATGCACGGGTACAACTTTTACAACCCAAGTATTACAGAACAGATCCACAAACTTCAGAACGTTATACCACGGCTTTCAAAACATTATCAGTTTTTACATACACCATCTCACTACCACACGTTCCTTATCAATTTTGCTTATCAAATGTTGAAGTCGAATGTTGAATTTGAAAGTTATCGAACTGGAAAATGCTTCCAGAATTTCTGAATACTTTGAAGTTGGGAAAGGGACAACTTTAGAAACCAGGTTCTTTGACAAATGTCTACAAAGATCAGGCAAGAACTATCCAGATTTGTAAGCGTTTGGCACTCAGGCATCCCCTGGCCCCTAATATTAGGTTCAGTATTAAGTTTCCAGCCATCCCAAATACAATCCTACACCAAATTAATAAATAAATAAAAATGAATAGAGGGAACACCAAATCCATAGCAGTAGAAAATATTAAGAAATTTCATTATGAGAACATACAGAATTCAAACATACCAAGTAAACAGCGTTTCAACTCCAATTATCTCCCTCATATACCCAAGTTGAATACTGCACTCTGCCATTAACTTTGGAGGGGGAAGAGAAATAAACCATAAAGCTGCTGTTATTAGAACTGTGTTACTCACTGCAACTGCAGGTCTTAATGGGGACAAAAAGAGAAATACAACAGTAAGGAACACCATGTTTTCCACATTTAACATAATAGTTGTATGCACCTGAAGTCACTGATTAGGTTAATTTCTTCTCTTCTGGAGGACTTCGTTTTCTGCCTTTGGTAGTTAAGGTTTTGATCAACTTGTCAAACCTCTGAGAAGAAATGCAACAGCCATCTGCATCAAGTTACTTTGTCCTGAGGATAGTTACATTTCCTTCTCCCAAGTCCCTCTTCTCCACCATCTAGTTTTTATCCTACATTTTAAAGTACTGGCTTAAAAGGTCATCCATTTAACTCACAGCATAAAGGACTAGGGAATTTATCTCTGGTCAAAAGATGCAATTCAATTTTTATCATAATATCCACTGAGTTTCCCTAGAGACCTAAAAGCAAAAGTAGACTCTAAGCCATAACTACCACAACTCCCTGCTCTACTGAGGAACACCTCACAGTAGCGATTGAACCCCCACGCATAGTGTCACTCTTAATTGATTATCAGACTAAGCCAACTAATGGAACACAGCAGGACAACCTCTCTTGTTTTGTAACAGGGAAGAGATCACACAGTTATCTATAATCACAGGCACCCGAATGGGAACCAATTTCCACATCTTTTCACCTTTCCATGATTTATATAATGAAGCAACAAAACCCAGTCCTAGCATGGCCACTTACAGAAATCCTCAAAGTGATACTAACAAAAGGAGGTGAGGAAAAAATAAAAATGGGAAGAGAAAGACCAAAATTCGACAAGTTAAATCTCAAAAAGGTAGAAAATGTAATATCTTTTCAGAATGATCCACAGCTTCCTGGCCATGCGGAGGAACAGGGACAGAACCAAATGCCATCAGCCATAGAGAGAAGCAGGACAGAGAGAAGAGGAGTGCACACACAAACTGCTTCAGCTGGGGAGGCATAATACCTTACAGGTGTCGAGTCTTACTGGCAAACATAAGACATACTGTTGATCATTGCTATCATTATTATAATTACTAATCTTTCTCTTTTTTTTTGGTAGCATTTTAATGCTATGCTTTACTAGCCAATTTTTCATCCACTTACCTGAAAACTGAATATATCCCAATCATTTAGGGCAAAATAATTGCTTACAGCAATTCAAAGGCACTATTTTGAAATTCAAAGATTAAAAGGCTTAGCATGGGCAGAGATACTAACTGAAGACAGCTGGCACTCAAACTAGCCTTCACTTTTTATCATGCTGATCAGTACCTCCTTTAATTGGTCAGTGGGCTTCCACAATAAGACTTCTGCAAGAGTGGCTGTAAGACTTCACCCTGTATTCTACACTGGTAGTAAAGATAAACAGGCAGTAAAGCCCCCTGCATCTCCAGGTGACATTTAAGGGAAGGGAAGGGAAAACCAAAGAAAAATGTCCTGAGAACAGTTTATAGACAGGGTACCTTGGGGCTTTAAAGTACTACAAAAAGCAATCAGTCCCATGAGATGCATTTTAGTTCTGGCACAACAGCCTTTCCTTTTTTTCTTTCTTTTTTTTTAACTGGTTTCATAGCATATCATTGAAAATACATCATAAACCTCGAACTGAATGCTGTCTGCGTAACAAGTAAATTTATATAGAAATTATTGAAGTCTAGACAGGCAATCGTTTCTCTTCCCCTTGTCCAAAACCACCGAAAAGGGAAGCAGAAGCAGCACATTTTGCATCATCAGCAGACTTTCCAAGCTGCAGTTCACGTTACGGTGAAAAGTTAAATGCTGTGATCTTCAATTCTTTAATATTCTCAAAGCGAAAACAATGGGTGGGGCAGAAGAAGAGAGGATGCATAAATCAAAGAATTCAGTTCATGTCAAACTTAAATATTTTCTCTAATATTGAAAAACATATTCTGCACTATGCAAGCAAGTTTCACATATCAAACTAAATACAACTTGCTTTTTCTATGTGGCTGTTTAATAGTCAGTACTGAAAGACAGAGCACGCAGCTGTTGGATGGCAACACGTAACTAAAAGGTTTAAGGTAAAAAATCCTCTTTTTGACTCTTCTGTGCTTATTTCAGCAAGCAGGGCAAAAAAGCCCACACAGCAAAACAGCACTTATATTCATGCCAATGGAAAATAGCAATCTGACACTGAGGCAGAAACAAAAAGAATGCCTTTTATCATTACAGAACGCCCTTCAGTTCTTCAGCAATGTGTCTCTTACCTGTAAACGAAATCAACCAACTTACATCTCAGCAAGTTGATTTCTATTTGTTTGTTTCACTAGTCCTGTTCTTTGAATTACTGTTTGTGTGGCTCTTTTTCTGCTTTCAGTTCACCACAGAACAACTTCACTCAACAGATCCCAAAGGAATAATTCAGGCTGTGCGGGTGAGATTCAGAACCATATGATTCCTCACACTGCTCTGAGAAGTACACTATACATGGTGCCCATCAGAAAACCTACTCTAGATCTTAAGCCATCCATGCTGAGAACCACTCTGGTGCTAAAACTTGCTCCTTTTTTCCCAACCAATTAATTTGATTCTACAGAGCTGTATGACAGTGAGCCGCCTTGGCTACATGACTGCCTGTCACTGCATCCCTTCCTAAGATGACTGAAGGGATTGGGGACTCCTGGTTAAAAGGTCAAAACCAAGGGACTGCAGATTGAATGAGATAGCTCAACACCCTGCTTCTCTCTCAGGTACACAGAATCATAGAATCATTAAGGTTGAAAGAGACCTCTAGGGTTATCAAGTCCAACTGTCAACCCACTCCCACCATGCTCACCAAACCATGTCCCTCAGCACCACATCTCCATGGCACAGCAGTTCCCAAGGCTTGGATTCTTTGACTGCATTGATTTCAACCCTGTGAACAGCAAAGAAGCCCGTGCAGAGGTGCATGAGCTCCATGGGCAAAAAATAAGGAAAAAAATATTAAAAACGCCAAGATAAATCTTACTCGGAGGACCTTTCTATTGGATAAGACATTTAGGAACCTAAGCAATGCACAATTTAAGAACTTTTATACAGATGAGGTCACCCCTCTCAGCATCCTTCCTTGGCAGCTGTCAGTTCATTGGGTTCCTGAGCAAAGGTGAGATCTGATCAGTCACATCCAACTGTCAGTAATGCCCAGCATGCTGTCAGGTTGTCTAACTCCCTCCTGAAAACACTGACACTATTGGTTCACATGACATTCCCTCCAGTAACACAGCTCTAATTCAGCACTACACAAGGAGTATTTTCTTTGCTTGCTGTGAAGACACCACTAATCTTCTCCAATTTTGCTGGAGAGAAACAGGCCAAGTGCCTTGAGGTATCTCTCATGCCTCATGGCCACCTTATGAAGGCCACCTGGCTTTCACCAGCATTTAGCAATGCACATTTGCAGCCACTGAACATTAGGAAATGCTTTCCCCTGCCTGCCTCTGTTGTGTGCGCTACCACCACAGTGTCAACAAATCCAAACAGCCTACCATCCCAGAAAATACAGTAAGCCCGTGTGCTTAAAGCTTCGGCTGATTGGGCTGCTCCAACGTGATAACCCAACTGTGTAGCTACTCAATAACCGCATCTATAGAGTTGATGGAAACAAACTTGTATCGCTGCCAGCTAGCACATCTTTGTAACAGCACTAAGGTCATTCAAGAGACTGCAATGACAGGGCACACTGAAAAACTAGGCTGTTCAAAAGCCCTTGGGGATGTGATTCTTTCCCTAAGCATGTTCATCTGCCAAGTAAACAGCATCAGAAAAAGGCTCTTTGAGGAAACAAAATGTTAAAGTTCTGCTACTGCCTCCAAATATGTGTTCCACTGCTTGCAGATCTTACTCAGTGGGTCACCACAGCAGATTTCCCAGGCAACTGTCTCATTTTTTGGAGCTTGAACAACCTTCAGGCTAAAAAAGGCCAAGGATCACCAGCTCCCAGACAGTAAGTGGGAGACCCAGGAATCCTGCCCAGATCAAAGGTGTGAAATCTCATCCCAAACTTTATCACGGAGAAAGTTACTTTTAAGAAGTAATATTGTAAAACTCAATAACAGCTTTCATATATATATATACACATACATACATATATATTCCAGTGGCTATTCACTGTGGGTTCTTTTGCTGCCATGCCATCTACAGTTTTCTACCAACACACTGACTTTGTCTGAAGCTCCCCTTCAAAATGTTAAGAGGAAATCTCTTCAGGCACAGGGCGCTGGTCTATGGAGTAGTGAAAAGATGGCTCAGGATATGTAGGAACTCAAAAGGAAGACTGCACCGAACCTCCTTTGTAAAATCAGCAATGATAAATCTTTTACTATAAAGTGCTTCTTGACAAATGAAATCTGCAATAAAGTCTGCAAATAGGCAGTATTCTCATTTCCTAGAAGCCAAATTAATGCAAATTGGTTCAATTTTGATCCTTGTGGAAAATGAAAGGAAATTTATTTCAGAACAATAAACAGGAAAATGCATCTCAACCCTTTTAAGGTTGAACAGTTGAAATAGCCTAGGATGTTTGAAATACAAGACGTCTGAAGGAGAAAAAGTGACTTACTACCTGGTGAAACACGTATTTAAGGAAGTTACATATACTCTGTAATGAGGCTGGAGGGATAACTCCCTATAAACCTAACCACACGGTTGTCCAGTCAACAATGCATACTACAGAGACCCAAAGCAACACGTGCACTCTTACTCACTGACATTAACAAGTGAATAACAGAAGCAGAACTTGTATACAACCCTATCAAACTATTTGCTTGCCTGGCAGCCAATTTCCCCGTTAATTTACTGGTAGCAAAGACGAACCTATTATTTCACAGACCATAAACTTAAGTAGTATGAAGGGATCTTCCACTCATTGATTGTATGGGAAAGATAATAAAAGGCGGTACACGTCCACTCCTTTTCCCTTCTGTAACTTTTTGTTGAAACTCTAAGTTTTGCAAATAAAAAAAGAAGTCAGTAATAATAAATTGCTGCACTCCATAAGCTGTGACACTCCATAAGTGACAGAGAGGAACAAGAATAAGTAAGATTCCTTTCAGTATTTCTAGGAATAAAATTGTTATATTGCTCAACTACTCACATACGACACAGGAAAAAAGACCAAAATATTCCATTTCTCATGCCTTCATAACTTCAGGCAATGTGCAAATGCAAATCTTTCATCACTAAAACCAGGCATGCTTCTGCTAGGAAACATAGATATTTGTAACAGTTTAAGTACACTTCAAACTCCGATTTAGTCACCTCTGATCTATTTAATCTTTCAAAATGAGACAACAGAGTGGTTAGTAGATCTCAAAAGCCCTACCGAAAAGCTTTGACACACAACTCCAAACATAACTGAAATAAGTCTGAAATGTTATTAAGGTTTCCCCAGCTCCGTCCTCCAGCTCTCAGAACACCTGCCATGTTCCAAATGGAGCTTGAAGAGTTCAAGCCACATTCCATCACCTTCCTTTGGTGACCCCATTAGCGTCCTGGGGCCACCCACATCACAGGTTTGTTGGTTTCTATGCCCTCTGCATAGCTACTCATGTCTATGTGAAAAATGGAAGACACAGCAACCAATCTACACACATCACTGAGATGCTGAAGAAAATAATATTAAAAAGGGGAAAAGCCTCATCTGAAGCATAAAATGAGTCACTGGGAACCAATTCTGTGTACAAACAAGGAGCTGCAAATGAGTGTCTACAACCCTTGCGATAACAAGATAAGTCATGTTCTGTCTGCACTCAGTAATGAGCTACAAAGTCTTCACATTTAGTTCCTTGTTTTTTTCCCTGTAAGAGGCCTTGAGGGCCTGCCCACTACCTGATCCCAACGGCTACATGAAGGAAAACCAAGAAGGACTACGGAATAGACATGAACTCACAAACGCTTACATCTTCAAGCATGCCATTTGGCTGCAAATATTGTTTACATTTACGACATCTTATGCCTTTCAGTGTTGATTCCAAAACAGAAAGGAAGTCAGCAGTGAATGAAACAGTTTCTACAGCAATTTGGCATAACTGCAGCAGTCCAGAGAACTCGTACCTTCAGTTTTATAAAGCAAACAGCCGTGACATTAAGATATGAGGGCCTGCTGGAACCTAATGGGAAGACTCCTGGCACCTGGCCTCTGTGGACTATCAGCTGTACTTATGGCTATGTGCTCGACCTTCAAAACATCAGAAATTTGTGTACTGCAACAGTTTCCCCCCTACACCCCAACAAATTCAAGACCAAAAAAATACTGGATTTCATGGAAAGGTGGTAGAGAACTTGTGTTTAAGTTCTCTCACTTGGGAAAGAGTTGAATAGGATCAGGATGTTTCCTGTTAAACTCAACATCAATTTCAAGCCTACAGCACAACTATTAATCATCTGCAACAGCACCATCAAGAAAAGTCACCCAAATCATCTTTCAGCTCAAGATACACATTTTTTTGTAAATAGAGCGGATTTCAGTGAGGAACTTCTCTGCATGTATGCCTGAAATGAAGCACCTACACTACATGCAGGCACTCAGTGAAGAGGACAATAAAACACGAAGACCATTCTCAGATTCATTTCCAAGAAATTCAGCAAGCTCTACAGGAATTTCCCTCCAATGCTTCTCCCCCAGACTCAGACAAATGCTCCTAAGACAATTTTACAAGCAATGAAACAGCTGGCAGAATACCCCAACCCTAAATACACCCTTCCTCTGACAAAGTACAGGCACAGAGGTTGAAAGTCTTGCCACCTAGAAGTCTGCAGAAGTGATGTTTTCTGATAGGCTGGCTCAGGCACTTGACAAGAAACTGGTGCTCAAATCCAAGTTTCAGCACTTACCTTTTCACTGCTTCCACATTTCTTCCTCTGTGCTTCACTTCTAGCTTAGAAAGGGGACACTTGGAAAGGGGAGGGCAGCTTTACCTCCTTTCTCACTCATCTGACTATAAACTGCTTCCAACAGGAACAACGCGCTGACACGACATCCAGTATCAAACCGGACATTACATTTATCATCTACAAACCCTTAATGATACCGAATGACCTGAAAAAGTACAGCCTACAAATATCAGCAACCAAACATCAGCAGCTTTAACACTACGTCTCCTGTAGTTCTCCAATTATTTCCCACTGAATTTCTGTGGTGTGCCGACATGACGTTGTAAATTTACACATAAAAGATGAGGAACGACAGATGAAACCCTGAGAACAAAGTTTTCTCACCTGTTATTCTTCCTAAGAAGTTTCATAAGCCAAGCATAGCAGATCCCTATCCTGGCAATTGGATTTCAAATTCACAGGACATATCATTGTCCCAAGGCAGGCACTCAATTGCCTTTTATGAAGGCATTTTAATAGATAATGATGCACAAGGAATATGCCTTGCTGCTCACCACGTATTTAAGTGGCATAGCAGCAAGAGAAACCTGGACAAAACAAAAACAGCACCAAAGAGTCTTCTCCAGCCCTTCCCATCCACAAGCGTCAGCTTCCTCCTCTGCACCTGAGGAGGAGGTGGGGCTGGGAACCACTTCTTTCAGGAGTTCCACCCTACTTTACAGATGCACAGATTTCATTAACAGCTAACTGGCGACACACAACATTAACTTATTCTGGTATTCATGGCTTTCCATCCACACTTGTCCCACGGAATGTGACAGCTCAGGGCAACCGCTTACAGATATTTCCTGCACAGTGACATGCTATCCCAGAACTCTGGTTCACTGACTGGTTCATTTTAAAACTACAAAACTGTTAACCAACATTTTCTCTACAATGTCTAAAATGCGGCAGGCAGACCAATGCTTAAGCGTTCCCAGGCTTAACAATGTGCTGGGGAAATCACTTTCAGTTTTAGAGTATCATCAACAGCATAAAGTTCCAGGCTTGTTACATGAGTAAACTGGAAGGCTCTTCCAGTGAAAACCATTTCCCCTTAGGAGCTGATGCCACGCCTGCCCAAGCTATTATGTTCTGATGGGTGCTGTGGAACAACCACCAGAGACTCTCCAGACCAAGGTCCCCTGACTGTAGAGAGCTCCAACAAGGGTGCCTGCAGCAGCCAGGCCCCTCTGGGCCTTATTGGTCACTATTTCAACACACAAATATTTGAGGCAGTGTTTAATGTACAGCAGCTCTCAGAGGTTCAGTGATAAAGCAGAGCTTTGTTCCGGTGACTGTCGCTTCGACAATCAGCTCTGTTGCAGAGGCTGCCCAGTCTCATTTTATCTGTCTAATTACCCACCTCTCCTGCAGGAGCAGCACATTATTAGGGCTGGCTGATTATGATTTGAAGGCACTTGGAAGATTTATTGTGCTACCAAACTGCTACTTATTATTGCTCAGACCCGCATTCATTTGAGAGGAAAATAGCGGTGTGCCAATTTATGTCAGAACTGTCTCTTGTTCCACACGTGAACGTTAACATCCTTGCTTTGCTGAACTCCTTAGGAAGCAAACAGATAAAGGCTATGCATTTCAACTTGCAGCCCTTCAATGTTGTACTTAACCCATACTTACAGGAACCGCTTGGCTGACAAATCCCACTTTAAAGTAAAAACAACAAAGCAAAGTGGTCAAACACAACACCTTCCTTCCCACTGAACTGGCAAATGCAATGCCTTCAAATAAAAAAACTGCAGCTCATTCTAGAGAAGCTGAAACATGAATGCAAACTCTCCGGTGCCTTGGATTGGTGTTGGCCTGAACTGTCATCCAAAAGCACATTGCAAGAATCAGTCCCCAAAGCTCAGGGGAGACCTTATTGCTCTCTACAGTGCCCTGAAGGGAGGCTGTGGAGAGGTGAGAGTCAGACTCTTCTCCCAGGTAACAGCAATAGGATGAGAGGGAATGGCTTTAAGGTGTGCCAGGGGAGGTTCAGGTTGGATTAGGGTTAGGAAGAATTTCTTCTCAGAAAGAGCAGTAAGGTATTGGAATGGGCTGCCCAGGGAGGTAGTGGAGTCACCATCCCTGGAAGTGTTCAAGAACTGTGTGGATGTGGCACTGAGGGACACGGTTAGTGGGCATGGTAGGGATGGTTGGACTTCATGGTCTTAGTGACCTTCTCCAATCTCGATGACTCTCTGATTATACTGCTTACATTTAAGGGCTGCTATAGATGGACATTCTTGTTGATGGGAGGAGAGGTTGTTCCACTGAAGCACAAACACCCGGTGTACAAGCTGCACAGACAGGTGTGTCTGATAGCAAGAGGAGTGGTGGCAGAATGTGCTGTAACGCACTGCCAAACAAAAGATCTAAGAGCAGATTGACTCTTTCCTCATCGGTGTTTCTTGCACAAGAACCAACCCACTGCTGATGTTCTCCCAGCTGTGCTTTTGTCCCAGCCGAATCCAACTCTTGAGAGCGTAACTTCTCTGGAGACGTTCAAGTCCCTCCTGAATGCCTACCTGTGCAACCTGCAGTAGGGAGCCTGCTTTGGCCAGGGGGGTTAGACTCAGTGATCTCTAGAGGTCCCTTCCAACCCCTACAGTTCTGTGATTCTGTAATTGGGGTCACATTGTGGCAGCCAGGTGCAGGCAAGAGGGGCACAACCTGAGCACGACAGGCTCAGCCCCCAGGAGCAGCCCGGTCCTTGGGCCTCATCTCACCGAACACATTCCATCCCGCCGGAGAGGCGGCAGGACCCCCATCACGCTCCTTCCCGGCCCCACGCTCAGGCTCTCTCTTCCCACGCAGATCTCCACGCCCAACCCCACAGATACCCGCACCCAACCCCGCAGTTTNTCCAACTCTTGAGAGCGTAACTTCTCTGGAGACGTTCAAGTCCCTCCTGAATGCCTACCTGTGCAACCTGCAGTAGGGAGCCTGCTTTGGCCAGGGGGGTTAGACTCAGTGATCTCTAGAGGTCCCTTCCAACCCCTACAGTTCTGTGATTCTGTAATTGGGGTCACATTGTGGCAGCCAGGTGCAGGCAAGAGGGGCACAACCTGAGCACGACAGGCTCAGCCC
>PPHD01015617.1:0-15996 GCA_002909625.1 Bambusicola thoracicus
ATCTTCCCCTTTCCCCATCTCCCTTATTAATATTCATAATAAACTGGTCAGACCAACATCTGGACCGTTGCTTCTTAATCTCACGCCGGGTGTACATATATCAAAGTACCTCTTCTCCCTCCTATAAATTGGAGCAAGACAACGACCTCAAATTATCATTAATGATAGCTCAGATATTTGCAGTCATCCAGTTTGGAGAGGTAATAGAAAAAAGTACTGTTATTCATTTTACTTTGTGAGTTGTACACTTTCAAGCTCTTAATATTTTTTCTGTTAATTTGTTTTCTTTGTTGTTGTTGTTCCTATTATGTAGTTAATCAGGATCAATAGACAAATTGGAAAGTTTTTTTTGTAATGTATTTATTATTTCATTCATGCTGAAGGAATGAAATACAGGAAAGAGGAGCTTGTATTGGCATTAACCTGTATCTTGTAATGCCATCTAGTTTATCGGGAAATCAAATAGATTTTGTGAAACAGTGGTCACCACAGATGTCTTTTTTAAAAAATGAAATAATAAGTATAAATCCAAAAAACATTGTGTGAATTATTAAAAAAAATAAGTTTTTTATAGTTATGAAGAATAACCTTTTGCATCCCTCCATTTTAGAAAAAAAATTCCAAATTTCTTCATGCATTGAACTAGTAAAAAAGATTTGACTATACAATCAGAAAGGTTGCTTGTAACCTTCATGGTTAGGTTCACTAGCTAGGAAATATATTGTACTTAAAAATGAAGGGAGGTCCAGGGATAAAAGAATTAAGTTTATCCTTACAATATGTAAGCTTAATTTGTGTCTCTATCACAGTCTTTTTGAGTAAATTGGAGAAATGCAATTGTTCTCTGCTACAATACTTCATCTCTAATATTCAGAAGAAAGAACTTGTCTGCTCTGTCTGTAAAGGCTTTGAAGCAGAGACTGTCTCCCTGAACGTATTTTCTAGCATAAAGTACAATGGAACCTCTGATTCATGTTAGGGCCTTTCAGTGTTAGTGTGATATGAATAAATAATAATTAGTAACAGATGTTTTGTCTGCTTTCTTCATAAAGTATAAGTCCATGAAAGAAAGCTTACTTTTCTTTGTCATGTGAAAAGACCTTCAAAGGTCAAATTTTAGCTATTATTCTAATGAAAAATGTGATGCTTCTAAAGCTGTTGTTAAAGAATATAGTTTTATAAACTTTTCTTTTTCCTTAGCCAAACCAGAGTTCTTACTGTGATTTTAACATTTGAGCAAAATACTAAAAGCCCACAGTTTGCATTTTTTTCCCTTTAGCTGTACTGTGAGGGTGGCATCAAAGACTTCCACAGATCCTCCAACCACTCTCAATTTATTGTTGTAATAAATAAAGAGGAATATTTATGAAAAAGTCATTGAGAAGCTTATGCTGTGAGAAATATTAAGATATTAATCTAATATCTTTTTGCAAGCAATTTTTGCAGAGTCACAGTATTGCAGGGTTTAGAAGGGTTCTCAAGGGATCACTGAGTCCAATTTCACTGCTATAGCAGGACATTTTGTTTCATAGTCCACAGAAAATTAGTCAAATTAAGGTACATTTCATGTGTTTTTGTGTTAGTAATGCTTTAGTACATAGAACATTTTTAAGCCAAAAGCAAATTTAATTAGAATCAATTCCGACTGTCTCACCATGTCTAAAGAATTCTCTCTGTCTGCAGATGAAACCAAAAATAGCAAGTGTTTTATTTACAGTTCACTGAATTGAAGAGAGGAAACTTCTGTCTCCAGTGATATCACCTCTTGCCTTATCAAGTTTATATTTTCTTCATAAATTCTCAGTTCATCAAGTAAAACAAAAAGTAAGGGACAAAAACCCATACATACATTTGGATAGTTTCAAAACTGCTTTATTACACATAAGTTTTAGAGTTAGAAATAAAATGTAATGTATCTGACAGTGAAATAGGGGTGAATCTCCAATGAAGGATTTTAGGAAAATTCATAAAGTAATTGTGATGTTTTGAGGTACACGGGCAGTTGAGAATTTTCAGTGAACTGCTTTAACATTTAATTGAATCTTATTTCCTCATTGACTGTACTGTCCAGTACCTCACATCTATAGTAATTTTGGCAATGAATGATAGAAGAAACTTACAGTCCCCTTCCGTAGGCTAGCAAGAATATGGGAAGGGGTAAGTTGTATCTTTTGAGTATACACAGCAGCAAAATTCATACTGAAGTAGAATGATTCTTTGAATTTCTCCTGCAGTTCTGTAATATCCAGGGTTCTTAATGGGATATGTAAAGAAATTGGTTATTTCTGTGGGTGTTAAAGGAAAGTCCAATTAGAGAGATGAAAAACAATGATAGCTTATTATATTAAATGTCTCTGACTAAATTCAAAATCATCCTTGTTGCCATTAATATCTTCTTCATTTATCTTTTATTTGCTTGCTTTCAGCATTCTGGTTAATTGTACGTTGTTATCTAATTCAAACTCATTATCATTTTTACTCAATTAGTGAATGTAGAATATTTCTGCCTTCCATCTTTTCACATGTACACATGTTACCCAGCACTCTCTCATGTTTTCCTACTATTCCCATTAATGGTAATTGCTAGTTAACTTTCACTTCTTCTTCCTTAAACCTGAATGTTTGCTGCAGGAAGCCTACTTTAAATGTCAGCACATTTCCTTAACTCAGCTTCATTTTCTTATGCTGTTTGCCAACTCTGCGTATGTTAGAATTGTTACATCTAATGCCCTAAAGCTCTCTTAGACAGATTCTCATCAAATGTAAATTTATTTAATGTAATTGGAAGCACTGAGCTGAAAAACTGTCTTTCTGTGTTGTTTCAGACTGTAATAGTTGCATAAAACGTAGAATCAGATTGTTGCTGAGGTTCTGGAGATCATCTGGTCCCATCCCCTGCTCCAAGCAGGGTTGTCTACAGGAGATTAATCAGCATCATGTCACGAGTATCTCCAGGGTCAGAGATTGTACAGTCTCTCTGGGGAACCATTTTCAATGTTAAACCATTCTTAGAGGAAAAAACTTTCTAAATTTATTTTTATTTTTTTTTATTTCATTTGTTTTTGTTTGTCCTTATTGTCTCTTGTCCTTTCCCTGTGTAGTCCTGAGAAGAGGCTGACTCCTCTTCATTCCTTCCTGTCATGTATGAATAAGCTGAACATCCCAGCTTTCTCATCTGTTGACAGATGATCCAGTTCTTGCTGAACTTTTTCCATAGCTGCAGGTCTCTCTTGTACTGGAGATCCTAGATTTGGACACAATACTTTAGTTGTCCCTCACCACTGCTACTTCTAAATTTCACCAACACTCCTCCTAAACAAGATATTGTCTTTCTTTGCTGTGGGAACAGATTGTTGGCTTATGTTCAACCTGCTATCTGTTAGGGCTCTCAGG
Organism: Bambusicola thoracicus; assembly: GCA_002909625.1. Lineage (NCBI taxonomy): Eukaryota > Metazoa > Chordata > Aves > Galliformes > Phasianidae > Bambusicola > Bambusicola thoracicus. Next base: position 3,394 of record PPHD01015617.1, read on the forward strand.
TCATTCTCTGCAAAGCTGTCTTCCAGACGGTTGTCCCTCTACTGGTGTGTGTGGTTCTTCCAGCGAAGGGGGACTTTGCTAAATTTCATGACTATCAAGGTTCATTTCTCAGCATGTGACAACACAACCTTTGAATGTTTCAGCAATCTCTCTTATAGTACACTCTGTCCCAACATTTAGGTAATGACTGAATATATTAAACAGCACTGGCCCCATTATTGGCTTGTGGGGCATACCATGAGTTTCTAGCCTCTGTCTGGTGTTCCTTTGCTGAGGACAAGCTTTTAAACCTATTCGTTATGTCAGTTTTCAGTCCATCTCACTGCCTACTCAGTAAGAATCACACAATCACACAATCACAGGAGTTGGAAGGAACATCTGATCACCTAGTCCACCTCTCTGCTAAAGCAGGTTCCCTAAAGCCAACTCTCTGCTAAATAAGGTTCCTTAGAGAAGGTATTTCATTAGTCTGAGAGGATGTTGTGAGTGACTAAGGTCAAAATAAAGAATATTCTACTGCTCCCTTTTCAACCTCTGAGATACTCATTTCACTATGCTCAATGATTTCCCCTCGTAAATCCATGCTGACTAGCTCCATTCACCTTTCTGTCCTTCATATGTCTGGAAATGTCTTCCAGGTTTATTTGTTCCATCAGCTTTCCAGTATTCAAGATGAGACTGATCATCCTGTAGTTTTCCAAATCTTCCTCCTTGCCCTTCTTCAAAATAAAAGTGACATTTACTCTCTTCTAGTCCTCAGGTGATCCATGAATAACAACCAGCCCTCCCGGACTACTCTTCTCTCCAGCAGTCACCCATGAGATCTTTCCAAGCAGAACTCTGAAGCGTCAAATATGATTTTCCTTGCCTGGAGAGGCATTTATTCTGTAGCTACTTCTGACATACCTGTAAACTGCTCTTCTCTATGAGGTGCCGTAATAATACTTCTCCTGTTGACTTTTAAATGCCATAAGTGCCAGTATTTAGTTTCTATTGTTTCCTGCATGATTCATTATATAGTATAGCTCACTACTAACAATTTCTTTAGATACTCTATTTTTATTTTCTTCAACTGATTCCACAGTGATTCATTATACCTTCTTTGATTGTTCAGAATATTTCCTCTCCATCTCTTATATTTATTCTTATGCTAATTGGTGCCTCTTTACACTGCTCAGACAAGTGAAACATGGATAATATTTAAAAAAAATATGTCCAAATATTCCATGAATTATAGGATAGTCTTCCTTTCAGACAAGAAGTATCTTAAATTCACAGATTATAGAATGATAACAACATTTGAGTTGGTTGTGAGGTTATTAATGAATCTTAAAAAGACCATCTCTCTAATTAGTAGATATGATCCTAGTTAAAATGTCCTCAAGTTTTCTTCCAAAATTTAAAAATTCTTCTTTCTGTCACCTAAGCTGCCCAAGAAGCTGAAAAAAAATCCATTATGTATACTGCAGTGATGAATTCAAGAATCCATGATGCTGCAAAATCATATGCACTGAATGATGGTCCTTGATTCATAAAACTGCTTGTTTGTTATTTGTTCTAGCAGTAAAACCCATTGCCCCTCCTAATCACATTTTCTGTCCTCATATGAAGTAAGCAGTGTAAAGTCCTAGTATTTTGATTATGGAATTAGTTCCCTATTATGATTCTGTCAGATGAACTTTACACAAAACTTCTGGATGTGCTTCCTAGATTCCACTGTCGTATGTCCATAGCCATGGATAAACAAGTCATGACAATCTCCAAATCAGTTTTTCTCATTACTGCGCTTTTCTATCTGTAGCAGTATGCAGAATGCACGCATATTCTGTGGTGTCTGACGACATCTACTTTAACGATCCTCAGATTTCAGTCTTGGTTTCTATCAATATTTCTATGTTTTTTGACCAAGTTATCAGGGACGAACATCATAGCAAATATATTTAATATTAGTCCAACATACTGACTGTGCCATAAAAATAAATAATGTAGTTTGAGTAGATTGTTATATTCACAGATGTGTTAGAGTGATTGTACACTTAACTGGGTGAAAGAGAAGAATAAATAAAGTTATAATTAAAGTGATGCATCTTTTATTGACTTACTAAGAAATAACGCATTCTTGGATTAGTACAGTATCATTTGCATAGCTGAATTATATCACTATGTTATCGATTTAGATGTTTAAGTTCTAATTTTTATTAGTAGGACAGACTGTATTTTTCAAGTGATAATGAGAATTGGCTCAGTATCGTAGTTACATATATTACCATAGCAATGCAGTGCTACTGAGCTACTCAGAATGTTATTTTTTTCCATGAAGACAAATATATCTGAAATCTCTACATCCAGTTAGAAGAAAAACGGTATTTTAAAAGCTTGCAATGTTTTATCCTTAATAACACTTTACTTTTGCAAGTAAAAGAATATTCCATCTTTTCTGATGGGAATCCATCAGAACTTTATACTTCTTTTTTTCTTCTTCTTTTTCTGATGGAACTACTGCAAATGCTGTGCCAGGAACTGAAGGTAAAAGCTATGACAAGCTAGTGAATAGACCATTATAGAGGCAAAAAAAAAGGGTAAACTAAAGAGCCTCTCCTGGTTTTCTGTCCTTCTTTATTTGAAAGTAAAGCTAAACTTTAAAGTTATCATTCCTCTCTGACCAGAGTACAGCTGTTAGATTTCAAAGCGAAAATGCTCTCTGATGACAGCGTTGTAATTGAAGAAAACGCTGAAGAGAAAAACCTTAGTATTAATCCAGAAATGACACTGGGGACCAGGTTCAAGACCTGACAGTCTAAGTACTAGCCCTGCTTCTGACCTACTGACTGTGCCTAGTTAGTCATAAATCCATTTTAATTATCAGCTATTATCTATTTTATTTACTTGAAATGAAAATTACTTGGATCAGGAATGGTTTAAGTATGCGTTCGTTCAGTACCTTTGAAATGGTATGCTAGTTTTAGTTCAGGCTTCTTTCCCTTACTGCAAAAAAAAGTAATAGTCACAACTAAGAATCTCTTTTAGAGTCCTTAACATTTATTTCACAGATGAAAACTCTGATTAGATGTTAAAGCAATTTATATGCCCTTACAAATGTTTGAAAAAAATATTAATATGAGTTTTATGTACTTGTAGATATTTTTTTCTTAAATATCTTTGAATAGTTCCATAGAACATAAATTATAATTTGTTATTGATAAGTGGAAGTGTTGATCTGTTTGAGGGATCCCAATAGGCTGAATCAATAGGCTGCATCCAATCTCATACCATTCAACAAGGCTAAGTGCTGGATGCTGCATTTGGTCATAACCAGTATAGCGGTACAGGCTTGGGTAAGAGTGGCTAGAAAGTTGCTGGCAGAAAAGGATCTGGGGGTGTTAGTTGACAGACAGCTGAACATGAGCTAACAGTATTTCCAGGTGGCTAAGAAGGCCAATAGAGTCCTGGCTTGTGTGAGGGAAGATTTTAATGAGTACAATTCTCGAATAAGTAATTTTACAATGAAAATATTAGCATTGTAGATATTTTCTAATTTGATTGGCTAGTTATTAAATATCTGTTGTTTGTACTTGCTGAATTGGTTTAAAAAAATGCTCAGCAAATACAATAACAAATTTAACTTCCCTCAGCTGAACTGTGTGAAAGACCCCAGAGACAAAGCAAACAAGCCTAGCATGATCCCACAGGAACCTCAAAATTTGGTTGGCCATTTTAAGACTGTCTTCTCTGGGGAAAAAATTCCTGCAGCTGCTCTTAAATGTTGAGGGTTAAAAGCATTTTTGCTGCTGAGAATGTACACTGGAGCATATGTAATGCTTTAATGTGCATTTTAAAGTGAAAATACAATACAGCTTTTCAAAACCTTTGGAAATAATCACAGACTTGCTTCTGAGGTTGAATTAATTCAAAAAGGTACTTTCAGGCAGAGCTGACTGACACTCGGAATTTCCCTTCCAGAAGAAATTTTGATATTTTAAGAAAGACTTCATTTTGAATGAGAGTAAATATAAGAACTTCTTCCATTTTCCTTTCACTAGATAAGTAAGTGTGGAAAATGGAAACACTTTGTTCTTTTCCTTTTCCTAATGAAATTATTTAATGTCTACAGCTAAAACACTATTCCTTGGGCTTTTGGTATCTGTCAGAAAACACAAGGAATTTTCAGAAAATGGGCAAATTCGTTATCACCAAGAAAAAAAAAAAACAAAACAAAATAGCAACTCTAAAAAATGCAGAATAAGAGATTGATAATCAAGTTTACATTTTTGATGATCCTTGTGTGAGAAAGAAAAAAAAAATCAAAATCACATTATCAGCATGTTTTGTGGTACTAAAATTTTAGGTAAAGGAATGATGGAGTTCTGGGTGACTCATTTTCCCCACTTTACCACTCATCTTGCCTCACTGAGTGAATAAGGGAAATTTTCTATTGATCTTACTCTGCAGAAAAGATTTCAGTAAAACATGGTGCTGGAAACTCTGAGACTGCATTTTTATCACCCATCCTAAAACCTATACCCTTAAATACCCTGAATGAAATTGTCTGCCTTAACAACACTTCTCTTGGAACCCACAGTCTCTGCAGTGAAGCTGCATGCAAATAAGCACTTTTTAAGTTTGATATTTTGCTGTGAAAATTAAGGAGAGTTCGTGACTGAGTTGCCGTGGAAGAGAAAAGGGATCACTTTTCACATGTCCTCTGTAACACTCGGGCAGTGCAGCTCTAGCTTGCCATAGACCTGGGATGGAGGAATGGGAAGAATGGAGGCAGAGTCTCAGGAGGTTTGGGCTGTGTGAATAGGTTCACTGCAGATACAGGGGTATCAGAACAGGATTAATACTGGAGGATGTTAGCAACAGTTACATGTGAAACTGTGATATTACTATGATACTGATATGTTGTCCATCATTATTTATGATCTTCAGCAATTGAGCAATGCCTATGATGAACAGTGCTTGTAAGCAGCTTAATTCTTCTGGGAAAGGGGAAGTGCTCTCAGGAGGCACCCTATTTATTACTATCTATTTTAATTAGTGAACAGTGGTGAAAAATAGAGATTGTTACTTAATGAATCTCTTAAGAAAAGAATTAAAGTTTTTTTAATCCCATATAGATAACTGTGTGTTGAGGCGAGTGAACATCCAAGCTTTTGAACCTTAGTTACTTACTTTCTGTAGTCAGGCCCTCACTAAGCATGAGAAAATGATGAATTATTTCACAAAGGCACTAACGTCTCTTTTGTGTGGTTGCTGAAGGTTCTGTTGTACATTTCTCTTAAATAACACCCATCTTAGCAGAGCTTATTTCTATTGCTCAGGTGCTCTCTGCTCTGAAACATTTTGCCTAATTTGTATTCCTACAACAGCTGGCCTGAATAAAGATCAACAATCTGAAATACCCCATTCAGTTCTGTAAGCTAGCAATATTCTAGGAAAATATAAAATAACATCTTTTGAAACATATGAGAGCTTTGAATTCTAACAGAGAAAAGGAGTTTGATCATTTTAAGTCTATTTTGAAGCAATAATAATAGATAATTATGCAAATCATAACTCATTTTCACCAAAATACTAGGAGCAATCCTAGCTGGTATAATGTGTCTCTCTACAGAAGGCCAAGTCATACTGAATGCACTGGTCTCTTCACTTTGCTGTACTCTCTTTGTCTGAGATATATCCCATTTCCATTATATAACATGGGATTTTGGTTGTCATTGTCCACCATAACCTGTTATCTGTAGATATTAGAAAAATCAATCTGAAGCCTAAGCAGCTAGTTATACTCCATGCTCCATCTAGAAAAACTATACTCTTCTCCCAAGGCTCTGATGTGGCTGTAAAAAAACTTTTACAAATAAGGTAGGTATATGTCTAACTTATACATTTTAAATACTACATGAAATCATTGCAGATTTTTGCTGTAATGATGTAGACTGTCTCCTTATCCCTTTCTTGCATATTTAAAATATCAGTGTCCCTGGGATTCAAAGTTCAGAATTGCAATTATAAAATATGTTAAATGATAACAGCATATAAACATTATTCTTATTTGAAACCATAATGGATTGGCCCTGAGCAAATGCTTGCCAGGAAAGACTGTAGATGAGCCCATGATGGATCTGGTACACCTCTGAAGGGACTGCAACCCATGGAAAACCCACAATACAGCAAAAGAAAAAAGTATATTTTTTCAAATTTTCAATAGCAAATCTAGATGTTAATACAAGTATTAGTCCTTGATCGGTTTTAGTTAGAAGCAGAACCAGTGTGCTTTCACAAGAAGTTGACTGAGATGCTGTACTGGTATGGAAGTAGGAACAAGTTACTGTTTTTGATGCAGTTGAATGTTTGGGTAGCACAGCTCCTATAGCTTTTCTTTAAAACGTTTAATTTTAAACATTTACGTTGTTATAATTTCACTGATTTTGAAGAGTTGCCTTTTCCTTCTGGTAATGCTATGCTTGCAGATACTACAATTTATCACTAAACATTTCAGATTAATTCTGTCTAATTCACTAGAAATTTCCAGCCTATGGTTTCACTACAGTAATAGCTTTAAAATAATTAAAATAATAGTTTGAGCATTACCTGAGAAGGGAACAATCAAAATATACAGACAGAAGAAGTCCAAAGATGATATAAATCCGTCCCTTAGCTGGGAATACAAGAAGAACTTAGAAGGGCTTTTCTGATTTACACTTGCCAAAGATCTGACCCATACTTTTTATCATAGCACTCTGCTGTAATGTGCAAAAATATATGAGAGAGACAACGTTTATCTGGTTGACAGAAGCTTGCTTCTTTAGGAAAGCTGTTTAACTCATAAGTTCAGGTAGCTTTGCATGTTTCTGGTAACCCGTGGATGACATCTGAAAATTAAGTCTGACCTGAAAGTTGAGGGAGAAGTACTCTTAAAATAGATTAGATTTATTGCAGAGGTGGGAAATGAGCAGTGCTGCCAACTAAGAGAAATGTCTGTTTGACTCTGTCTTGTGTTAAGGTGCTACCTTGAACTTGCCGATTGAGGAGAAATGATAATGTTCTTGGAAATATAGTATTTGATGAGTGCTGACTACTGGAAAAGAGCCAGTGGTATTTTATTCCTTTCTGTTTGTTGTTAGTGTCTCAACAAGCAACATGAACTCTACTGTGGCAAACTGTCAGAATAAGTTGTTTCTAGTCTGTAATGAATACTTCTATCTCGTTATTACTGAAAATAGCAGGTCTTGAATGTGTATGGCATACAATTCATTTTCTTTTTCACAAAAGTATGGATTCTTTTAAGGTTAGAATGAGTGTGAAGACTCTCTAGCACTACTTTAGACAAAAAAAGACTGAAGATAAAGATCTCTGCACAGTATCTAGACAGATTCTGCATATGTGTGCACACAAGTTTTGCAGTGAATATTTTGAAGTGGGACAACATTTTCCAATCAATCTTACATAAATTTTCGAATTTAGTCAAGGTATGTAAATAATTTTGTCAAGAAAATAAATAGTGAAATACTTAGACAATATTGAAAGATTATCCAAGTGAAGATTTTAAAAACATACAGTAATATTTAATGAAAATGGAAAAGCATGTAAAACTTAGATTTAATTAAGTATGATTGCCAAGAAAAAAAAAAGAAAATGCACTAAAAATTTGTTTAAACTAGAACTAGAGGCTCATTAGCTTCACCTTCTTTCCTAGGAAGGTGATGGAGAAGCTAAGGATACCGAAAGGACATCAAGTTAACTGCATGCATTCATCGAAGGGAAGTTATGCTTGATCAACCTGATAATCTTCAGTGACTGACCTAGAAGATGAGGGGAGAGCAGTGGATATTGTCTGCATGGACTTCAGTAGGGCCTTGAACACTTTCTTTCATAAAATCCTCATAGAGAAGCTGGTGATGTACAGGCTGGATCAGTACAATGTGGGGTGGAGTGAAAACTGGCTGATCATCTGGGCCCAGAAGATGATCAGTGGTGCAAAATCCAGATGGAGACCAGTAACTAGTAGTGCACCCTAGAGGTCAATAGTGAACTTGGTTCTGTTCATCATCTTTATTAATGATCTGAATGATGGGGCACAGTGTATCCTCAGAAAGTTTGCTGATGACAGAAAACATGCTGCCATCTTGACAGGCTGGAAGAATGAGCTGAAGATCGTGAAGTTCAACAAGGGAAGCACAAACTGCTGCATCTGAGGAGCCCTCCCTGACCTGGGGAGGATACAACCAAATATAGCAGGATGTACTTGGATGAAAACTACATTTGCAGAGAAGGACCTGAGGATCCTGATAAACAGCAAGTAGAATATGAGACAACAATGTGATCTTGCAGTTAGGAAGGTTAACAGTATCCTGGCTGCACAATGGTATTGCCAGCAGGTTGAGGGAAATGAACTTTTTTACTTGGCCCTGGTGAGGCCACGCGTGGAGTATTGTATCCAGTTCTGGGCTCAGCTGTACAAAAACATGGACCTACTCCAGAGAGTCCACTGAACAGACACAAAGATGATGAAGGGATTGGAGCATTTGTTGCCTGAGATAAGGCTGAGACAACAGGGACTGTTTAGCTGTTTAGTCTGGAGGAGAGAAGGAGCAGGTGGGTTCTAATCAGTGTATGTAAATACTGGAAGGGAGTGTGTAATAAGATGAAGGCAGGCTCAAAAGAACCTGAGTCACTGAAAATAGTGGTGCCAATTACCAGGACAAAAGGCAACAGGCTCGAACAGAAACACAAAATATTTTGCTTAAACAACATTTATTTTATTTTACTTTATTATTTTATTTGTTTCATTTCATGTCTTTATTTTTACTCTGTGGATAACTGAATGCTAGTACAAGCTGCCTGAAGAAGCTGTGGGATCTCCCTGGAGATCCTCAAAAGCTTTCTGGACGTGATCATGAGCAACCTGGTTTGGATGACCTTGATTGAGCAAGTGGCTTGGACCAGATTACTTCCAGAGTGTTAAACATTTTATGATTCTGTGAAAGTAAATTATAAGTTAATTTAAACAAACAAACAAAAACAAACAAAAAAAAACAACAAACCACCACCAACAAAAAAAAATCTGTTGTTCCGTTGACACCTTTTCTATTTTCCCTCGATTTTCCCAATATTTAATTGCCAGTGTTTTCCCTTTTCCTCTTGAATTCTTATGTCACTCTCTCCCACCCTGTATATCAGAATGATTAAAATTCTATAGTTTATATAGTAAGATATAATTTCTAGTCCTTACTTCTCTGGCAGGTGCTTTACAGTGGGATAAATTTCCTTCTGAACATGTATGTTTCTCTCCATGAAGAGGTATACCATGAGTGGTGTTAGGTTCTGCACAGTGATAGAATTTTCTTGAACATAGATAAAGTTCTCAGTATTTATCTAATGATGACAAAATCATGATGTTAGTTCATGGTAAACAGGAAAAACTTGGTCATCTACTCCTGATCTCATGCAATATCTTCCCAAAGTAAACTTGACAACTAATATTAGAGTCTCCTGTTGGATAAAGGCAAGACAGGTGCAGCAACAGTCTTTGCATTAGGTAGGTGTGGCGTCTTTAGCACCTATTTTTTTGTTCTTCTGAACCATTCCTATTTCTTAATTACTTGCTAATGCAGGCCACAGCTTAAGATAATCATATTATTCCATATGTAAAATCCTACAGTTTTGAATTGCTGTTTTATGAAAGTCTTAAACTCTCTTAAACTAACTAATCCTCAGATATGCTCAGTTTTTAATTTATATTGATAAAGAAAAGATTCTTCACTCATTCATTTTAAAAATATCCTGAAGGAATGAAAATGTGGATGCCATTTGCAGTAGAGTATGTGTTGCAGAAATAAGGCTTTGTATGTGAGAAATGTTTAAACCAAGTGCATACAGGTTCCTTAAGGCTTCACAGTAGAGCACTTTATCCAACAGTGTGTATATCAAAGAATCATAGAATCTTTTAAATTGAAAGAAACCCTTAAATACCATCTAAACCAACTCGCCTGCAATGAACAGGAGCACGTACAGCTAGATTAGGTTGCTCAGAGCCTGGTCCAGCTTGACGTCAAATGTTTCCAAGGACAGGACTTCCAACACCTCTCTGGGCAATCTCTTCTTCAGACTGAACAGTCCCAGCTCTCTTAGACTGTCCTCAAAGGGGATGTGCTCCATCCTTTGGATTGTATTTGTTGCCCTGCTCTGAATGTACTCCAACAGGTCCATATATCTCCTGTACTGAGAACTCCATATCTGGATGCAGTACTCCAGGTGAGGTCTTACCAGCGCAGAGTAGAGGGGCAGGACTGACTCTCTTGACCTGCTGGCCATGCTTCTTTTGATGCAATCCAGGATGCGGTTGGCTTTCTGGGCTGCGAGGGCATATTACTGGCCAATGTCCAGCTTACCATCAACCAGTTCCCCCATATCTTTTTTTGGAAAATCTGTGCTCCATCCTTTCATCTCTCAGCTTGTCTTACATCCAACCACATTCTCCATTCAGTTTGCCCCACACATGAAAATCATACAAAATATAATTTCCTAACTGTTCAAAATCTATAACTAGTGCAGAATTTCTCTATGAGAATTTTAGAGATTGATAAAGAATTTCTTCAGTCTTGGCAGAAATAGAAGTATTCACCAAGACTAATTCCTTTTCCTCTTCTGTAGTAAATGATTGGAGATCAGAGCGAGTATAGACTAATATACTGAAGACCCCACTATGAATATCAGTCATGGCTAAAAACTGATGAAAATTGTATCACACTAACTTAAAGCTGAAACAACACAGTGGGTAGTTTTTTCAGTAAGACTGAAAAATAACTTCAGCCTCTTGATTGCAAAGTTGAGACATCAGACCATAAATCCAGTTCAAGGAAGACCTTCAATGGAAGGAAAAGTCTCCCCAAAATTATTCCTGAAGATCTTTCTAAGTTTTGAGGGCTACTCTTCCTTCCTACAGATCTTCAGAAATCATCAGTGACTAAAGAGAGACTGATACTTCTCATTTGGGGGATTTCATCTTCCCCGACATATGCTGGGAATAGAACACGGCGCAGATGAAGCAGTCTAGGAGGTTTCTGGAGCGTATCGAGGATAACTTCCTGATGCAGCTGGTGAGAGAGCCTATGAGAGGAGCTGCCCTGTTACACCTGCTGTTCACAAACAGACGAGGTCTGGTGGGAGATGTGGAGGTCAGGGGCTGTCTTGGACAGAGTGACCATGACATGGTAGAGTTCTCAATTCCTGGGGAAGTCAGGAGGGGGAATGGCAAAACTGCTACCTTGGACTTCTGGAGGGCAGATTTTGAACTGTTCAGAAGACTAGTAGCGGGAGTCCTCTGGGATTCAGTCATGGAGAGTAAAGGGATCCAAGATGGCTGGTTGCTCTTCAAGAAGGAAGTCTTAAAGGCTCAGGAGCAGGCTGTAACCCTGAGCCGCAAAATGATCCGGCGCAGAAGAAGACCGGCGTGGATGAATAGGGAGCTATTCTTGAGGCTCCAGGAGAAAAAGAGAATCTACTTCCTGTGGAAGAAAGGAAGGGCAACTCAGAAAGAATACAAAGAAGTCATGGAGATGTACGGAGAGAAAATCAGAAAGGCAAAAGCTCGGTGATAGTCAAGCTACTTTCCACCATCTATCAGTGCTCCTTGTTGACTGTTGAGGTCCCAGAATACTGAAGGCTTGCCAGTGGGACTCCCATCTACAAGAAGGGTTGTAACGAGGATCCGGGGAACTACAGGCTTGTTAGCCTGACCTCGGTGCCAGGCTAGGTTATGGAGCAGATTATCTCAAGGGAGATCACGTGGCATGTGTGGGACAACGGGGGGATCAGGCAAAGCCAGCATGGGTTCACAGAGGGCAGGTCCTGCTTGACTAACCTGATCTCCTTCTAGTGACCTGTCTGGTGGATTAGGGAAAGTCTGTTGATGTAGTCTACTTAGACTTCAGAAAAGCCTTTGACACTGTCTCCCACAGTATTCTTTTGCAGATGCTGGAAGCCTGTTGCTTGGACAGGTACGCTCTTGGCTGGGTAAGGAACTGACTGGAGGGCTGGGCACAGAGAGTGGTGGTGAATTAGTTAAATCAGGCTGACGACCAGTCACAAGTGTTGTTCCCCAGGGGTCAGTGCTGGCGCCTGTCCTCTACAGTATCTTCATTGATGACCTGGATGAGGACATTGAGTGCACCCTCGGTAAGTTTGCAGATGACACCAAGTTGGCTGGGAGTAGCGAGACCCTACAGAGGTATCTGGAAGACTGTGTACAGGAAGTGGACCTGGGGGTATTAATTGATGCTCGACTGAACATGAGCCAGCAGTGGCATCCTGGCTTGCATCACAAGTGGTGTTGCCAGCAGGAACAGTAATTGTTCCCCTGCACTCAGCACTGTTGAGGCTGCTCCTTGAGGACTGTGTCCAGTTTTGGGCCCTTCACTGTAAGAAAGACATCCAGGCCCTGGAGCATGTTCAAAGAAGGGCAACAAAGCTGGTGAGGGGTCTGAAGCACAGGCCTTAGGAGGAGCAGCTGAAGGAGCTGGGATTGTTCAGCCTGGAGAAGAGGAGACTCAGGGGAGACCTTATTGCACTCTATAACTACCCAAAGGGAGGTTGTGGTGAGCT
>PPHD01015618.1:1119-15996 GCA_002909625.1 Bambusicola thoracicus
TAAAAGAGGGAAACAGAAGTCTGAATGGAACGAACCACAGTTTAAAATTTTTATTTATAGAAGTCATGCTACCAAGGCAATTACATCATTTTATCAAGTCACAGTTACTCCTGTGTTAGAAAAAACACATCTAGAAATACATTAGTAACGTGCTGTCTCTGAAAGACAGCTACTACAGTGAAGCAACATGGATTGAAAAAAATATTTAAAAATACATTTCTTCCTCAATGTGCCAAATGAATGACTATTAAGGAAAATAAGTACTGAGAGATGAGAAGTAAAGTACAATCTTTAGCCAAAAATTATCTAAAATAGTATAGACATTAATTAAGATGACACTAATTAAAATGAAAGTGAGAAGTAATAACATGTAACTTGGATAACGCAAGTGAATTCTTCTCATTAAAAAGGAGCACTGAATTTAAAAATTGTTAGAAGAGAACTTCCCGAGACACCCATTCCACTTCCTTCCCTCCATGGACAAGAATGTAGCAGATAGGGTCTGAAAGTGTTGGAACAGCACCTTGACAGAAATAAACACCAGACTAGATACTTCTAAAGGACATCAAGAAGGCAGTAAGAAGAGGGAGAACTGTAGACACACATTGTAATGGCTGTAAGCCAGCAATATTAAAATTTTTCTTGCCAACCTCTACCAAGGAGCATGTCACTTTGTAATACAAGAAAAAAATGGATTGTTTCAATTACTTTCAGCATTTGATTTTAAGCTCTGTTATAGAAACGGGATAATGGACAAGACTGATCACTATCATGATACTATGAAGCAATTTTTTTTACCTTCCCGAGGTGCATTAAAAGGATCTGTTAGCTTTTAATCACAGCAATAAAGTACAGTTGTTTATCAGACTTCACACAACTGTGACTGATTAACAATTAATGCATACAAGAGAAATTAAACAACTCTGTACACAGGAAAGATGTTTCTGATACCACTTTGGTGTCTCAAAGTGAGAAATACTGTAATCATTTGGAATGGAAGACATATTATGTTAGCAACAGATACTCTTTTAAAAAGCAGGCTTAAATTTAAATGATATTAAAAGGGGGTTTACTGAAAGCTTTCACCAACAGGAATTAATTTTGTTGTCAGAATTCATTGCTGAGGTAACACAACTCCCAGTCATATCATCACACTAGATCAGTATCTTGCAACATCAACCGCATTAAATCTTTGCAGAGTTCCCAAAATTTTAACCGCACAAACACCATATAATTATTGTACCCTATCATGCTGTATCCTGTACATGTACTGCTGTTATATTATACTGCATTGTCTTACACACAGCATATTTCAAACGTGATGAAAAAATTTAAAGTCACTTAGACCTTCTTAATGAGGCTCAATTTTTGCACATTGCCAGTCTTTTAGAGTTGAGTTGAACACCAGCAGAATGGATAGCAGGTGGGGAAAGAGAAGAGGGGAAATGAAGCAGCTGCCTGCCTTTTCTATGCTTCTGAGCACCTACTAATAATGGAAAAAAAAAAAAAAACTGTCACCAAAAAAAAAAAAAAAAAAGAAAAAATAGTTCATTATCTTCAGCTCTTCTTCTGACATTCGTCACAAATCTAAATCTCTCTACTATCTCCCTCAGACAAAGCTTTTAAAATGCCAAAGTCACATTGCCAAAATATGTTTAAACTCTTGGAAAAAAAAACCAAAAAAGTTCATTGTCAGTCCTCAGACTGCTAGAGCACAGGGAAATGTTCCATGAACATGCCTCCAAGTATTTACACTTCATTGAAAGTCATCTCTGAGTACAAGGATAATCGGAACTGTCTGTCAAGGGAAGATAAAAACATACTGACTGCTTTTCTTGGATGTTTGTTGTCTCACTCAAACCAGTGCTTTCTTGAAACTGCTTCTAGTAGTCCAACTACATTTCTTGGTTCCACACTTTGCCAAAAATAAATAAATAAATAAAAGAAAACAACTGAAAGACAGAAGTTGCAAATACACTGTTTTGGCCATAGGAAATCTAATTTATGCCAAAGAACACATTATTTGAAAGTCTTCGTATTTTTCATGTCTTCACCATGTCTACAATTACAACAGTTAAATGTAATTTATTTGAAAGCAGAAACAAAACAATCATGCTGAAGCTAAAAGCATGAAAAAGTTCCAAGTACAAACCGTCTCCATCACTGAAACCATCAAAAGTAAACAAGTGAGACAGAATCACAAGTGACCTATCAGCTCACCTACAACAGCAAATTAATTACCCCTTGGCATAAGTATCTTTTTTATGTACAGCGTCTGGATCATAATGAGGTCTTTACTATGCAACCATATTTCAAGTAATTGTCACCTTAAGTAAACATGTTTTAATTACTGTCACTTTTTTTCATTATTCATTCTCAAGCCTACAATACCTGTCAGGATTTAATGGATTGTCATCTCCTGCTACTTTCCTCTGGCAACATATGTCCCCATTTATTTCACCAGCAAACTAATTAAAATACCTAGATTTTACAATGAATTTAGGGTGATTTTGATGGTGATGGTGTCACAGTTGTCCATCCTAACAAGTCTTCAGAGCTTTATATCTGCTTCTCTGAACAATTCTGTAGTGTTTTGTAACTGGAAATAAGGTGCTGTGTGACTGTTGATAAAGTGACATTTGCCACAAGCACTGTCACTTTGAAGAATATCCAAGGAACAAAAAGGGAATCAATATAATTGCAAGTTATCAACTTTAAATTTTCATTCAATTACATGACACAGAACAGCGTATTGAAAATAATTTCAATTTGCCCGGTGCATGGAAATAAATGTACATTGTAGAAAAAAATACTGCTGTTTTATTTCATATCTAATTCTTAATATCGCTAAGGGTAATGTAAGCAATACGTTTTTCAGCTACTTATAATGCAAGCCATTTACTCGCACGTTGAGACATTTTAATTTTATTGTTTTTCACCTCTAATGTTGGTCCACAGAGAACCTGAAGGCCAGCTCATTCTGGCACCTGAAGGTGCTCTGATCATGTTTACTACTTATATTACAAGTGAAGGAGCTCAAATGTCTGGCCATCCTTCAACCAAAAGCCAATTCCTTACAGATATTTTCCTGGAGACCAAAAGGGCAAGCAGCAGCCGGGGACTGGCGTTCAGTCTATGACAAACCTGCAGTCTTAGGAATTACTGTTTCATTTACACAAAGAAGGAAGCTTCACAACGCAAGTAAAATGCAGGTGTAGAAAAAAGGAAGAATAGCTAGAGTGAGAGAAGAAAAAGAGAAGGCGGTGGCACCATAGCCAGGATTACATGTACTTTAACTCCACTGCCTACAGAGTCTCTACGTAAGCAATGATAGCAGACACATCTTGCTCCTGGAGCCATTAGTGCCATTTCAAAGGTAGCTACACATAATGAATCACATTTGAATCATTTTCAACATTTCTGTTCTGAAGGCAGAACGTAGAAATAAATGCACGTGCTTTATTGGTAGGAATTCTGACCAGCACAATAGAGTGAAAGATTAATTTAATCCTTTAATCACATAAAATCTCAGTGAGCTGTTTCTGATAAGCCACATACAGTCCTTTTTCCTTAACCTGACATACAGAGAAGCGTCTACTTGAAAGTCAAGTTTTGAAATTAGCATCTGTCTGTTTTTACCTATCAAACACAATCACGCTGGGTATGGCTGAAACTTTTATTGCTCTCCTGACAGACACCTGGAGCCAGTGCTGTCATTGCTCCCTTTTGTAAGCAGTGAGAAAGTGAATGAAAGTGGACAGTTCTTCATAGAAATATTTAACAAAAAGCAGACTGAAGCCTTTTACAAGGACGTCACCTTTTACAATTCAGAAAGGTTCTTTTTGTTTGACTTTCTAGCATTGTCATACTTAGCTGTTTGTCTTCTCTCTTCTCAGGCAATTTTCCCCTTTGATGAACCTATTTTATGAAGGAGAGTAAGATAATCACCAAAAAGCAGACAGAGGAATTCAGGTCAGGTTATGAAGGTGATGTACAGAGAAGATTCAGTGAGAGCCCTGAAAGGGCATGTAAAGCTCCTGGAGCAGAAGCAGAAACCCTGCTGTACTTCTGAGCAGTGCACATGAGATTCCCCTCCAGTTCAGGGTCACTGGGGCAAGCTGTGGCAGTGGTCAAGGCTCTCACTTCACCTTCTGCTCTTTGTGGGACAAGAACTAGCCAAGAATGACTCTGAGCAAGTCCTGTGTGAGTAGACGAAGCTCATAAAATATTCCTCTTCCTTCATCTGACCTGCAGAAACAGGGCTCTATTCATTTTTGATAAAAGCATAACCAATAGCACTTCTGGGCTAGTGGGCAGCTACATGAATTGGGGAGGTAGCATTAACCTGCTCCTGTTTGGATGCCCTTCCTCTGTGTCAAATGGACTACACTGACTGCTGTGTTGATGTTGCAAATGTGCCTGTCACATCACAGAAACATTTAAAAGGGTTCAGTCAAACCTCTATTAGTTTACATGCTGAACAGCTACTGCCAGAAATGTCCCAGCAGAGGGAGGATCATAATGCCTTAGTACAATAACACCACGCTACTGAATAAACAGAAAAAAGAGTCATTAATATTTTGAAACTGCCCAGAGGAAGAATACTTGATTCCTAGCTATAGTGTATTTCTAATCACTGCCACCTCTCCAAGCGATAAGAAGAATTCGTGTTTCTCCATCAGAAAACAACAGTAGTTGCTGGAGTCATGGTGAATTATTTCTTTCATATCCTTGGAAACATATTATACAGCCTTAATTAAAAGAGATTTCTGAAAGAATAGCAAAATGCTCTTAGTAGAAAAAGGACATTCTGGTTTTCAATAGCCAGGAAAACAGAACACATTTGTTTACTTCCTTCAATATTTTACAAGCCAGGAAAGTCCTTCACTCCATATGTTGCCTCCCGAAGCTTTGATTTGGTCTATTCTGCAGTATTTCACTTCCAGCAAAGATCAGGGGTTGGAACACACCATTTTCCTCTTACAAAAATTTTCTTTTTCCTCACTAACTACATTTAATACAAGCCGTTGTCTAGAGAGAAAAAGAAAAAAAACGTCAAGAAAACAGCCCTAGGGTCCGGAATAGTAGACAGCAAATCTCCTTCAATGAGAGGCTAATTTCACTAATTTGGAAAATTCTAACGAGTCCTTTGGCAAGCCCCTGAGGAGGCACACACAAGGTATAGGGTGGTGCAAATTATAGATCATTGGATAAGTCAAAAAAGTGTAATCTGAATTGCATTCACGTCTGGGTGAGAAGGGAGGTAGGAAGCTGCTGTTGTATTGCAAAGACAATAAAGCAAAGAAGCTCTAGAAGAGGAAAAGCTGACAATTAGAAGCAGTTACTCAAACAAGGCTTATAGTCCAGCACTGTATCAAATGAAGTAAGCAAACACACAGCCTATGGTCTGTGATCATTGTTAGACCATCGATCTCAGAGAAGGAGTCATTTCCTTCAAGTGAAAAATTCATTGATCCTAATTCAGCCAAGAAAACTGTCCAGTATTTCATTCTAGTTCTGGGAGTACTTCAGCTTTCCTTTAAAATTGTTATTTCCTATCATCTTTTTTTAATTAGTAAAAAGACTTGGAATAAACACGTAAGTCACTGGTTGTTCAAGTTAGAATATATAAGGAGAAAACACAACTCTATTGACTCATCTCTTGTAGTCCATCCAAGAGCAACCACTACTGGGTATTATGTTCTTCATTCTGCATACTTGGAACTGAACTACCGACCACTGTAGCTGACAAATATATATAAATATATATTCTCAAAAGTTCATTTAGTAGTTTCAGCAAAGCACTGCACAAACTGAAGTGGAAACATGAGATGGGAGCACCTTAAGTTTTGGCTTTAAGTGCTTTCTGTTTTAATGAAATATTTGAGGATATGTCCAAGAAGGATGGGTGCAGTTTTCCAAGTTCACAAGAACACTTACATCCACAATGAGGCCAACACACCAAGTATTTCATGCTGCAAACATTTACTCTATCAGAGCAAAACATCATAGCTCTTACATAATGTGTTTGGGACAGATAGCTCTTCATGCCACAGACTTGAGAACAGATTCCTGCTTTCTGCAATATTGCTTCAGCATTTGCAGTAAAAAGATAGCCAAAGAGATATTAACTAGCGGGTTAACAGAGAGATCTGTTAATTTCATTTCAGAAACATCCTTCTTCCTTTTCAGGATGCTTTCAGGAGCTGAGCACTGTTGTAGCAAAGACAAAGCGTACTCCATTTTTCCCCCAGACATGCAATCAAACAGGGACTTTCTGAAACATATTAGAGCTTGTCTCTCAGACATCTGGAGCCAGGGTTGCCACAGACTCTCAGCTATTCAGAACAAAAGTGAGAGAGACAGGCAGCACTTCACATAAATCAATGGCAGTTATTAGCCCCCATTGCTGATGTTTTTGGGAAGGAAGGGACAGGAGAAGAGAGGAAGAGGTTTTTAGCATTTTCTTATTTTCTTTGCTATTTAAAACTCGTGTTCTTTCTAGTCAGATCAATGGCATTGTGCATTTTCCAATAATTTGTCTGAGATAAAACTGGAGCTATAAAAGCTTCAGGATTTACTGAGGTCATCTATTTCTGTTCTAAGAGCTAAATAAAACCGGAAAGAAAAATAGATCAATCTGAGCCCAACATAGTTGGATAAATATTTCCATTTCCTCACACTGAAACCTTGTAAGACTCTCAAATTTGCCTTGAAGAAGTTCAGAAGTCAAAACTTGCTTGCACAGATATAAGTTTATTTGCAAGAGTTCACAAATTGCTCCATACTGTCACTTTAGAAGCACAACCAATATCCATACGTTTTAGGAAACCTACTGCAGCAGCTGCAGCATGCCAGAAAGTGGGTTTTCTCCACCTAGCACCAAAACCTAAGAGTTTTAAAAATTCCATAAGGAACTGATCATCAGAGAGAACAAATACAACATAGGGACTAGACTCAAATATTATAATTGCATTTTGTTTTGCTTTTAAGCTTGTTGGATTCTGTGAGTGTATTGATATGCTCGAAGCTTCATGCAGACAGCTGAAATACTACATGCCATTTCTCAACCCAAAATGAAATCTCCCAGTCAGTCTTTCAGCCAGTAAAACAAAATCCAACACACTGTCAAAACACTGAAAACTTCTGAGCCATATGTAATTGCATTTTCTCGTTTCTCTTAAAATAATAATAATGCTTGTCAACACAAAGACAGAAATAGAACAGCCAGTTCACTGGGTTCAGTCTTCCTCTACACTAACAGCAAATGTGAGAAATTAAATGAAATAAACTGAGCTATTTCCAGGTTCGTACTGGTGATGATCAGAATCTGGAATGAATATGATCATCTGCTAAAATACATGAAATAAGAATTTCAAAACAAAACAAAGTCTCTTCCTACAGAAGGGACTGTGAAAAACAGATGTCTCTTCTGTAAGCATGTTCAGTTTGATGCTGTTATAAGTATTACAAAAACCAAGACACATGGAAACTTCCTGTAAGAAAATATAATACGGTTTGTTTCACTAAAACAAAACAAAATTTACCATGGAAAAAGATCAAACAAACCCATATTAATATTGCAGTCCTTAACAGTGTTCCCTGCATCCTAAATTTCAGTTCTCACAATCTGAACCAGGTCTCAAAAGACTGGAATGTGAATTATTTTTAAAATATTCATTATTTCATTTGGCTTCCAACTAAGTGATTCGTTGGATGAGAGGGAGTAGAATGAAAGGTGCAAAACAAGAGTACTCTAAAAAACAAGATAACTCTAAAATCATTTTTGGTAAGCAGGTAAAAGTGTGAGGAAAATGTCTCTGTAGGTATACAATCTGCAGAACAGGACAACACTCAGTTCCATACAACTATGTAGATCAGAGATAAATTCTGAGGCTGCACATGTTGAGTTCAAGGCAGTCCAGAAAATGGACTGTCTGAAATAACTTCTGCAGAATCAAAGTGCATTGCTAAATAGTAAACAGGGAAAGAATGGAGGCATCTTCCTGATATCTACAGTACTTGTCAGCATTCCCGTGATGCGTTACCAACCACAGTTACTTCAAAGTAGGCTCAGTAAAGCAACCCATGTTACCTCCAACATTTGTCCTTCAAGCTCTCTGAGTTCTCATGTCTGCTTGGAGCACCAAAATTATTATTTCCATACCCAATGTTTGTTTCAAAAATTCCTCTGCCCAAAGACTTACCAAAATAAGCTTTTATGGCTTTAGCCCAGCTTTCAAGATCACTCATGTCAGATACACATCAACTTACAGATGGAAACCACCTCCTCGCTTTAATTAAATTTAATTGAAAAGGATGCATCTCCAGAGTCTTAAAAGCAGCATTCAAACCAGGATATAGACACTGTCCTTCCAGAACCAATTGCCAGAAAGAATACCTTGCAATGACAATGCACAAGTTTTAGGCTGAGCCATGCAAATCTGCCCATACTCCTATTGTAAGTGATGGAGTGACTGTGACTTGGAAATAACTTTTAACACAGAAACCTTTCCTGTAAGAAAAGTATTTTTGAGATCTTCCGCTTAGAGAAAAACGACTGAAACCTGTTTCAGGAACAGATACTAGCTTAAAACAAGAAAGTGATTTTCTTGGTTGGTTGAGCTTTGCTCTCATACTTTACAGAGATGCCAATATCAGCTCAGCAATTCCTACAGAAAAACTTATATAGGATTTGTACAATGCTATAATTGTTGACTAAAACAATGCAGTTAACATATTTGTATTGTTCCTCTGACTCAGTTAATGGAACTGGCCAGCTGTGTACTCCAAAAGGAGTGGGAAGAGTGAAACACCCATAAGAATATTTAAATAGTATTTGAAAAAATTATGTGAAAGTATTTTTAGCATTGAGTTTTTTTGTGATCATTTAGACTCCTTTTTAGAATTGGCATCATCAAAAAGATGTTACAGAAATCCAGAGGAAACTAAAATGAACTTAAAATTTGTTCTCAGTCTTGACAGGCTAAGGTACTATCCTTATGTACGCTGCAGTTTGTGTGCGTGGCTGGGAGAATGACACATCTCCAGTTTGTACTGAATCTACTACATATTTCTTCTCAGAGATATTTCAAAGTCAGATTAATTAAATCCATAAGAGAAGTGAAAGCCCTTATGAAGAAACTTGTAGACATTTGTAGAGCTCTGTCTTTGCCACTAAAATACTCAGAATTTGAAGGAAATGAATCGCAGCTATAGCTACCACCTCCTTTATAAATAAAAGGGAAAAATACAGCATTAGGGATTCTACGCTATCAGCAAGTTAATTCATAGCAGCCACTGGACAATAAAAATTATGTTCTGGAACCTTCATTGCTTCCAGTGAAACAGCATACAGTGCCATTTAACTCTAAAGAACCCATGCTTGAAAGATGAAAAAAATACACACTGCATCTCCTTCCAACAGCAATTTCAATATGCAGTCATAAATATTCAAACTCATATAATCCTTTGTCAGTATCTGTTATTAAAGCACTCAGAAAACAACAGAAATCTGAAGTGCAACAAAAATGAAAAGGGAAAGAAAATGGCACTGGTAACTAATCATTTACACACTGCTAAAGAATCACCAACCTACGATTTGCTACAGCCTACTTTACTTAATGAAAGCACTTGTAGAGAAGGCACTGCTGGGGTGGCGGAGGGTGGGTGGTAGAAAAGCATTTGCAGTTGTGTACCAGTCAAGTGATCTACCTTTTGGTTAGAGGCTCAGAAGAGTTGACGGGTTAATTCCGAATGCAGGAAAGAAGCCGACAGAGCCTGTATCGTCTGTGCAGACAAAAATAATATTGAGGTAAAGAGATCCCAAGTTTCAACATGTATTCCAAAGTTTCTTTTATCCACAAAAAGCAAATAAATTTGGTGTGATTCCTGACAGTGGAAGGTGGACGGTATGTTATTAGCAAAAGAAAAGGAATGTGTGGTTATCCAGATGGTTTAAAATGACAGTTATGCAGAACCATCACCCCTGAACTTACATAAGACAGAGAGCAACTACGTCTCCAGATAAAGTAGAATAAGGAATAAGAAGAAAAAAAACAAGAAAAAAAAAAAGGACTTACAGAACCCCCTCTCTCTGTCCCTCCCACCTAGCAGTCCTATAAATTGTAACTTGCAATAGTGACACAGGTTAATAACACACCTGTCATGAGATTACACGCATATTCCCCCAGGGTCTTGTAGTAGATCACTGCATTGCAAACTAAGCTTTTTAAAATGAAATTTGGCAAGCGATAAGTTCATAATAATGTCTAATCACTTTTCCTACTTTTGAGAGTAGGAGAAAAAAACCCTCAAATGTCAGCATTGAGTTATGGCTACTTGGAATTATGGCTAGTTTGCATGCATATTAGGAGCTCTCCCAAGAAATTTTACCATATCTTTTAATGTACAAAATGGACAGGAATGGCACATTAGGAAAAAATATATGTCCTTAATAAAAACTTATAGAAAGATATCTACCTAATAAAACAGCCAAGCACCACTCAATATTGAAACCTTATAGATGACAAAATTAAAAATCACATAGTATGCAATCCTGTTACTGAACGGAAAGCAGCAAGCTGTGGATTCTCTTGCTTCTTGGCTCTGCTGCTGCATCTCCACTACTCCCACTGGGACAGCTCTCTCACGCCCTCCCTCCCCCCTACATAACTAGCTGGTTTGCACACCTCTCCTGATTTTCTCTAACCAATGGTTGCCTGAGATTTGCAGTACGTGATCCTTCTTTTCTTCCTTGCAATTTCTGATTGTACCCAACTGTCTTCCTGTTCTCCCTGTAGCTGTGAGAAACCTCCATTTCCTCATTATGAATTCCCATGTACTTATTTTGGGCTTTTTTTTTTAGCCTTTCTTTTTTTGTTTCTTTATATCAATGGATTGAGTTTCTCCAGGCTTCTTGGGTAATATCCTAAATCTCCTGAGGTTGGCAGGAATTATCTGCTGACTCCACTGAGTCAAAATTTTACTTTTTGTGTAGGGAAACACTGCTGAGGATTTTCTAATCCTGTGATCCAATCAGAGATCCATGATCAGTACCTCCTATTTTAGGTCTTATATAAAGAACACCACCATATTATCACACACTAACCAAAAAACACATGGCAAACACCAATAACAGTTAGAAAGTGTTGCCGAATCTTCTTCCACAAACACTGGACACGAAGTTGCAGTAAAAATACTTATTTTTTGTATGATGCGGATAATTACTGGACAAACAAGTCCATCTTTTGCAACCAAATGAATAGCTGGAAACATCTATGAATTTGATCACATAATTACCACAAGTAATTTATAGAAAAGCCCTGGAGCAAAATAGCCACAGGTACAAACTCATTTAATGACAATAATAATCCTCATCATCACCATCCAAAAGCCTCAAACTTTTTTAGAATTTTAGAATTGTAATATCCACAATATGACTCAGATTTAACTTCTGCTTGAAGCAGCTCTGATTAAGCTAAGTAAGAGGAATGAAATGAATGTTTGGCTTACTTATTCCTTTTTGATAGAGGTTGGATAAGATGCAAAGGCTACATCAACTACATCTGAGAAAAGTGCTATCAAAACATGAAGCCATGGGAACTCTAATTCCCTATTCAGACAGCATACACATCTCATTCACCTGTACGACAGCCCTTGTCAGTGCTCATCCAGGAAGGACACTGGAGCTTCTTGTCTATCTCACATCAGTCATGAGAAAATCATAAGGTCAGAGACAGATATGACAGAGTATCTGGTCGTGCACATACAGGAAGACAGGCACTTTGGTCAGACACAGTGTGCTGGGACCTATCCATATTGCATGCATCTCTCAGAGCACTCTCAGCAATGCTGGATCCCTCTCTGTGCAAACGGTCTGACTGACCCAAGTGATGCCCCAAAGAGTGCTCTGACAAGCAGTCCTGTTAGCCAGCACCAGACCAGGCATCAAGCTCAGAGCTGGAAATATCCTTAAAACGCATGCCAACCAATTTGCAAGCAGATTTCTGGGAAAACCATGTACCTAATGGGCAAGGTTACCAATTAAGCTTTATACAGTAGTGAAAGTGCTGAAGTTGTTACTCAGTGATGATGAATCGTGAGGCATGGAACTCCTAGATAAAATCATTTAACACAGAATATAATAGGAAATTGCAAACATTGGATTACAACAATGCCTTGGAAATTATGTAGTACAAGTATCTTTACATGCTATTTTCACAGCAGTTCTCTATACAAAATCCTAGTTATGCAGTTCTCTAAAATTTATTTCATTATGGTGTTTTGGTTTGTTGTTTTTTAAAGCAAATAGATTTTATGTACATTTTACACGGTCAACAGTTACAACAACTCATTCAACTTAGCCAGTGAAAAGCTTTCACTTCTGAGAAGACCTTCATAGATTTTTCTAAGAACAGTCTTTGTAGAACATGCATTCATTAATAGCTTCCACTTTGGGAATTTTGGACTGATTCCTTTATGTATTCCTGTTGTAAATGTCATCCTTCTTTGATGGTCACAAGACTGATGAAAGCTCAGTTAAATGCACTGTAAGATCTCCATACAAAGCATTTTGAGCCCAACTGGCATGATGTTCTCTAACGAGATTAGAGTGAGAGGCCGGCCACAGCAGATGCCCTGTCTTGGTTCATTACTCAACACCTGCTAAACTTGATTAACAGCCCCAGCTAATTATCTGTTAAGAGTAACTCACATTGTAACAGATCCCAGAGGTCTGAGAAGTTGACTTCATTTATGTTTGTCTTCTTCCACAAGGTCTCAGTTTAGCATCAACAAAAATGCCTTCCAGGAAATAATAAAAGCCCTTCAATTAGAATACCACTGGCACCCATACAATCTACAAGGGCTGCTCTGAAAATAATGCCTCTTATTTTATTATCTTGGCCCATGACATCAGAGGCAGATGTTGGTGAAATGGCAGTAGAAGTTGAACCTTCCCATCCATATTCCACTACATTTTGTTGCCACGCAACAGCTGGCAGCAGAGGGGCAGCCTGACAAAATGACATCTGACATGGAAGTGTGAAGCAAAGGGGTGGAATTCAGATCCTCCATGTGGAAAAAACTGCACCCACTGACATTCATTGACACTTGCTGAACGTTTATGGAGACCAAAGAGTGGGTGCTGGCCCAACAGTGGGTAGTGCCTTTCAGTAGTGGCAACAGCAACTTGAAGGTCAAGCCACATTTTGAATAGCTATTCAGATTTTAATAAGCTCAGCACACAGGCTCTTGTTCATTGCCAGCAATAATGCATAGCTAATTGTGGTGACTATGTTGAAAATAGTGTTTTGTAGCTGAGAATTTGCTCTATCAAAGAGCGTTGTGCTCTTTGTACCTGTTGTAGTTTCCATGGAAATAAATAGGAGGTGTTACTTCTGGAGTGACCTATGTATGTAACTATGTATAGTTTCAGATGTATACTTGCATGGAAAGCTTTATAAAAGGACTCGAAATGCTCAAAACACACAGCTGTCCTGCAATTCAAAGTCTCTAAACAGTGCACAATAAACTCTAGCCATGTGCACTGCAGCAGCTGAAACAAATGTAATGGCAGCCAAACGTAAAAATGTTCTAACTTCAAATTCATAATTCTGTGTTTGGGCATGAACTAATTTCCTATCAGAATAATTTTAAAAAGTGTAAACACTGAATGAGAGAACCCCAAAGGCATATCTCCTCAGAGCATGTACAAATGTTTGTATCTGAATTCTTTCAAACTGTAGAGTTATTTTGCTTAAAGTTCAGATCCAAAATCAAAAAAGGTATCTAGGTACTAGCCTTATATGTGCAGGTGCCTGATTTCACATGCAAGTCTACCATGGTTGCATTTTTAAAAGTGGTGGGTCACCATGCACTAAAATCAGTGGTGACACTAAATTTAAAGCTGACTAACAGCAGTGTACATGCTTTTCCTTTGGGCAATTTAAGGAAACTCTTCAGATAAAGGCCCTGCTGTAGATTAGATTATCTTGACTTGCTGCACCTCTTGCAATTCTTCCCTTATAATTATACTAAGTCTCACAGTGACTTGGTAGGAAATTTATGCTTATTGCATTCTCTTTATTCAGTCTATGAGCAAAGAAAACATTATTTTGTAGACATTTTGTCATCTGTACAAGTCACTAACCGAAAGCAGACATGGCAATTTTAGATCATACTCACAAAAGTGAAAAAAACAGTAATTTTCAGAAGCCACAATATTCCCTCTGTGCTTCTAACAGTCTCTGCCTTTTAGCAAAACCAACACGTTACAGTACTGATGTTACAATAGCATGCTATACAGCTGCACCTCAATAGGAAGTGAGATATTCAAAACTACATTATTAGTATCATTTAGACTTAATGGGCCACAAAAACTCTGAAGACAAAAACCCTAGCTCATCCTAACAACAGATGAAATTTCTCCGTGCACCTTCTCTATCTGCTCAAATGAATTTTAAGACAAGACACTCAAAGTATATGGAAAACAATCTACAAAACCTGGTAACAAACAGCTACTTTACTTTGTAATTAGCTGTTTATTACAACCACTCATCACATTTCCAAAGACTGAATGCAACGGAGAGTCCCCAGAAAAAATAAAAGGTGAAAGATACTGCACAAAATATTCTCGATAAGAGCATACTATGTGGATCAGGATACATATACAGAAAGTAGGCCACAACTAAAGAGCTAAAAAGTACTTTTGTCTCAAATGTATTTTTTTGTCCCCAGCAATACCAGCTGATCTAATGAAAGATGCTATTACTTTCCACTATTACATTGCTTATGACCATTCCAGCATTTCTTTAGTATCCTAAATCCAATCACCTATACCTGTTCTTACTCCTTTTATGTATTCCATTCCCTTGA
>PPHD01015619.1:0-15996 GCA_002909625.1 Bambusicola thoracicus
CACTTCCAGAAAGGGATTTATTGCTTTTTACCTTAAAGTCAGTAGGCACTTGGAGCTTTGGGGTGTTCAGTCCGAAAAGCACATCCAGCCCCACAAACATTAGTATGGACATAAAGATAGAGAAATCGCTAATGAGCTTACGGAGCTGCCGGAGCGAGAGGTGGGAAGAACAGAGAGAGGGGAAAGGAAAGAAAAAAGAAGGAAGAAAAATCACAGAATTAGAATATTCCCCGAGAAACGCCGAGCAGTGTTTCAGAAGGCGCTCAGACACTGTGGTTTTTTTGCCCCAGAAGGAAGAAGGGGACCACCACGTCCCCCTAGAAGCACTGAGAAGCTGAAGAGGGAGCAGCGGAGAGGCACGGACCCCAGCGGTGCGGCCAAACCTTGATGATACTGGGGATGTGCAGCTTCGGGGTGTCCAGGCCGAAACAGGCATCCACACCACAAAACAGCAGGATGGAGAAGATATTGGAAAAGTCAGCAATGAAGGCCCTGACCTGGAGGCAATGGGAAAACGGGGGCAGAAAGGGCAATTAATGGGATGGTGGAATTTGCTCCCATATCTGGTGCTTCCCCCTTGGCGTTCCAGCTCTGCCTATGGATGGGCACAACTCACAAAAAGCATTTTTCCCCCCTTTGGATCGCATGGCATTGGGATATCCAGCACGCAAGAGTCCAAACAGCATCTGAAAGCTCGGAGAGCATTATCCTTATTGATACTAACACCTCCTTTTCTTGTGAAAGAGAAATGGGTTTATTTTCTCACCCAGCAAGGAGGGCGGCAGCTCCCATTTTTCCTACCTTTGGGAAGGTTGGGGCAAAATCCCGCGGAGGTCGGTGCTGTTCTTACCTTGGTGGGGAAGTAGCGGCTGAATTTGAACTTCTTCAAGGTGAGCGTCATGGAGTAGGTCCCAAAGAAGAGGATGAAGGACATGAGGGCCAAATCGGGCACGAACTTACAGGATTTCCCCACTAAGCTGCCGCCGTATTTGAGACACTCCTTCTTACTCAGCTGAGTCCAATCCAGAGCTGTGAGGTTAATAGCATTGTACTGGGGAGAACCCCCCCCCCAAAAAAAAGAGAAATCAAAGTTAGCATTAAGCAATGGTAGTGTGCAAGGAAGGGCCATTTCCAATGGGAGCTGCTCCAACCCCGTAACCGCGGGAAGACCCCAGAGATGCCATTAATTTTGGCAAAAAGTTGGGGATTTGGTGCTGCTGAGCCAAACCATGAGCCCAGATCGTTGCAAAGCGTTCCCCCAGACCTCAACCCGGGTGCCATTGCTCAGATGCATCCATACCACACCTCCCCCCATGGCAGCACACAGCCCCGCTTACCAGAGACGCGTTAGTGGTGTTTGGTGCTACTGGAACTGAAGCATCGAACAGTGTCATGTTGGCTGCAGGAAAGAAGTTTGTTATTAAGGTTCTTGGCTAACAGAGAGGCTCCTGCATTACAAATTGCCCAGGCTCCATGCAGAGAAGCATGGCTCGGCCTGGACCGGGGGGTATAAAAAGCAAATGTGGGGCCAAGCACATCCTCTGAAGCCCTGTGCAGCAGTCAACACCCAAGGGACTGACCAAGGTTTGGGGAGCACACCCTGTTTCTAACCCCCCAGTAACTTCTCCCTGATTAATCCCATGCACTCCCCCTGGAGCCACCCGAGTCAGAGATGCAATCCGAAGGGCGGAAGGGGGGAAAACTAAGACCAAGAAAGCAGCCTGTTTTGGAGAGGTGGCATCCAGTAACACCCAATTTGTTGGCATAGCTTGGCATTGGCGTTACTTTATGTATATTTACATATATATAATTTTTTTTAGGGAGGTGTTTTTGTGGCTCACTGCAAAGCAATCAGTAAAAGGCAACCTGCTGGGATCTCCTCTCTACCCACGGCACCTCCTCCTCCAGCACAAAGAGAGGCTCCGCTCTTCGGGCGATGCAGCTCCACGGTGCCGGGAGCTCCTCGTGCTGCCCTACACGGGGTCCGGGGTTGCTCTCCCCCCCCAGTCCCTGGGGTCCATCCTCTTCCTGTGGTCAGGTGGGAGTTCGACTGCTCCACCTCGCTGCAGCCTTCCCCGGTGCAGAGAATTAATGAAGGAGAAGCAATTGCTGGGTTAGAAGCAGAGACGCTGGGGGCTGCTGGAACCAGGCTCCAGGAAGAAGTGCTGGCAAACCCAGCCCTCTTTACAGCATTAAAACATTTCTTTCTTATAGTTATCATTATTATTTTCCTCCATAACCTTTTGCTTTTCCAGAAATCAGATTTTTTTTTTTCTCTTTTTATTACTTCTACAACCCAAATTGTGACGTAGCCTTGGCAGTATCTTACAAGGGAACCTGTAAAAGCTCTACATAAACCCTCCTATTGGAGCAGAGAGAAAAGTAAAATACATGAAAAAAAAAAAATATCAAAGCCCCATGGGGGTACGAGTACCAAATATTAAAAGAGCTTTAATATTTAGAAGGCGATACTCACTTGAGATTGAAATCAGCCCAAATTGATGTGTGCAGCAGAGACAAATATGGTACAAATCAGTTATAATAATCAAAAATCAGAACTATTAAAAAAAAAGAAGAAGAAGAAGAAAAAAAAGACTACGGAGGGGGAAATAAACACAACTTCTCAATATCTAGAGGAATGGAAAATCCATCATTGCTTTGGTGCCCAGGGCAGCAAAGGTGAGGAAGAAGGGCCAGACTGCCCAGAGGTTGGAGGTTTGGGGTGGTGTAGGGTGGCTCTTGGTGCCAACAGTGGGGCTTGCTCTGGGCAGAGGCCGGGGTGGGGGCTCTGGAAGGGAGAGACCTCTCTGAGGTTGGGGTGTTTCAGCCCTGGGGGTTGCACCTGGGCTAAGCTGGCCAACATTGGTAGAGTCTGGGTTCCAAAAGGACAGTGCCATCGCTGGGAGCTTCCATCCAAAAGCGATGCAGTCGAGTCATTCATGGTGGGTGAATGGGAATTGAGTCAAAAAAACAACCATCACAAAATCGAATCAAACAAGGGACTGAATGCTATTTCCATCATGGCACGTCAGATCTCATCTTGAAGCAATGGGGCAGGTTGTATGGCAGGTGATGGATGCTTTCATTTCTTTGCTGTCGCCCCTCTCTTTCTCCTCCACCTGCAGCTGATACACCCCACAGACTGTTTGCTTTCCTACTTTTTAAATAAATGTGGACCATTTGAGGGAAGGTGGTCACTGGCATTAGCCCCAAACTGAGACCATCACTGGGGGCGTTTGATCTGCGTGATGTGGACTTGGGATCATTGCGCATCTATCAGGAGCAAATAGAGGTTATTGGTGGCAAAAAATAGCATTTCTAGGGCAAGTCTGAATTATAGTCCTCTTCACCATCAGAGGAAGCTACATCTGGAAAATGGCTTCGCTTCGCTTCCCCCAAAGCACAGCTTGTCTTAATAAGAGATTGCAGCTTCTTCCTCTTCGTAGAAACTGAATCAAAACCAGAGATGTCAAAAGACCGTCTGCTCAGAGCCTCGTGGCCTCTCCTTTTTGAAAAGGAGTAAGAAAAAGAGGAAAACAAACAAACAAAAAAGAAAAACAGTCCAAGAGTTTCTCCAAAGCCAACTGGGATATCCTGCAGGCATCCCAGAAACGGGAGAGAACTCAACGTGCTTTCTGGACAGAAGTTCCCATTGGCAGCAGGGCGGAATCAGTGATCCAGTAATAATACTAATAATCTTTCTTTCCATCTTTCCTTTTGATCCATCCAGGTCCAGCTGCTCCAGGCTCTCCAGTGCTGTTCAACACATCCCAGCAAGCACTGACACGCTTGGGCCATGGGATGAGGCTCCATTTCCATCACCTTGCCCAAAATCACCCCTCAAAGGAGGACGATGAGGTCTCTCTGCCCCATTCCCACTGGCAGCTCCTTGAATGTCTTTGGCTGATGATCCAGTTGGAATCTACCTGCAGCGGGACCCCCTGCGGGCACCCACCTCCCCCTCACCATCCCCATCCAGCACTGAGAAAGGTTTGTACTCACCTGGGTCAGGAGCAATGCACTCGCATTTGTACATGGTCACATAGTCCGGCTTGAAGTCCGAATTGATGGGGTAGTACTTAAAGGCCCCTATCATCTTCTTGATGGCATCGTAGATGAAGATGAAGCTGATGAGGGTGGAGAAGCCTTCCTCTGTGAAGCGGGTGATGTATTTTATAATGAAGCTGGCATCAGTAGCCACCAGGATAAGGCACTGTAGAGCAGAGTGCAAGCCGATCCAGAGGCGGAACTCCATGTAGTCGATGCCGTTACCTCTGAAAGCAGGCAGAAAATGAGAGCGGCCCAGGAACGTGCAACGGGTTGGGGGTCAGATCCCATCCCGGTAACAAAGAGTTCCCATTCCCTCTGGCATCACTCAGCACCTACTTGCTGAAGTCAAAGAGCAGCTTCTCAAAGATGAGGATGGGGCCGGTGCTGCTGAGGATGATGAGTGGCTGCCCAGCAAAGAGGCAAAACATGGAACCTGCCATTGCTGTGCCAAGGAAGCTCTCCATGACACCCTGGGAACAGATTAAACCCAGAGTTATGGTGGTGCTGTGCCAGGTTACATCCTCAGGGATACCCCAGATAGGGATGGGAATTGAGGACTCCTGTTTGGACTCGTGTAGGGTGGCTTGGGATCACGTTCCCTTGCTCTTGGTATTGTTGCTGATATGGGTTTTCCCATCTTCCAAGTATTTGAGGACAGCCTCCCCAGAGGAGGTTTAGGTTGGATATCAGGAAGAACTTCTTTACAGAAAGGGTTGTTAAGCACTGGAATGGGCTGCCCAGGGAGGTGGTTGTGCCACCATCCCTGGATGTGTTTAAAAACACATGGATGTGGTGCTCAGGGACATGAGTTAGTGGAGGGCTGTTGGAATTAGGGCGGTATGGTTAGGTTGTGGTTGGACCTGATGATCTTTAAGGTCTTTTCCAACCTGAGCAATTCTATGATTCTATTCTGTGATTTGGGAATGAATTTCCACCCCTAGCATTGAAGACTGGCGTGGCACATGGGAGTAGAACCCACTGCATCCCATTTCATCCCTGTTTGCCTTTGCTAAGCCAAAGTGATCCCTGCCCTTGGACTCCACCTGGTAGTTGTCTGTCGCATCGCCAAGCAAACCCCCAAAGGTGATGGCATTGGTGATGCAGCCCAGGTAGATGAACAAGATGGCAGAGATGGACTGGATATGAAAGCCTTCATAGAAGTCACTTGGGAACCAGGGCAGCTTCCTCTTGATATCCAAATAGAGGCCACCACAAAACCTGTGGAGATAAAGCCAAGGATGAGATCCAAAATGTGCACAGCACCTCACAAAAGACCGTTCCCATTAGGAATTCACCCCTCTGTGCCCCTGGAAGCCACAGGGTGAGCAGTGGGAGATGCTGATGGCTGCCAGCACCCTCTGGGGCTTTTTGGGTGGCCAGCTGATGCTCACCTGCCAGTCCATGCCAGCTCTTCCCCAATTTCATGCACTTCAGGCATCTCCCCATCATCACTGCCTCCTCCGCCGCTCCCAGCGCCCGCCCCGCCGGCTGTGCCGTTCATTTGCCCCACTTCGTTCAAAGAGAAAACTGATTTCCTGTGGGAATTATTATTATTGCAGAGGTTACACGCGGGGATGAGGACGTGCAAGGCAGCTGCCCTCCTCCAGCACCTCCAAAACGAGAGAGATGGGGACAACCACAGGGCTGCGGCCAACCCCACATCTCCCGCTCACCTCTTCTCAGCTGAGGGCACTTTTTTGGGTGGCTCGATCCTAATGTTAGGGTCCCACTCGCCAGGTGGCAGGACAATGACTTCATCCAGAAATTCATCTATGCCAGCGATCAGGTCTTCTCTATCTCGGGCTTTGTAAGCAACATCGCTGAAGAGCTGAGGGTCAAGAGAGCTGTCAGCGTGGGGACAGTGCCCATACATCCCCCTCACGTTGTTACAGATGTCTAAAGTTTGTTCATTTGAGCAATAGGATGCAAACGGTGTTTTTCTCCCAGCCCTGAGCAGGAGGGGCTCCCAGCAGGGCCGGGTTTGGCATTTACTCACATCATCCACCATGAGGGTCGCGATGGCTCTGCCGATCTCATTGTAGGATTTGGCTTTTCCTGCAGGGCCCAGGAGAATAAAGAGGAATCTGGGAAGGGAGCGGCACCGTGTTGGCATCCTCGCATTGCCAACTCCCATGCTGTGAGACCAGCCGGTGCTTCAGAACCAGGCTCACCTGGTGGGGACGGGCACCTCTGTCACCCCTCCCAGCATGGTGGCCTGGAGCAGCCGCACGAACGCTACGAAGGGCTTCTCAAGGAACTCCACCTCTCCCACCAGCACGTTGGAGGCCTCCGCATCCTTGGGGATCTTCTTGATGAACTTGTTTTTCAGCTGTTGGGGGAGATGGGGCAGGGGAGGGAGTGGTTGCTAAAACCCAACCTGTCCTCTCCTCCTGCGACCCGACTACAAAGAGTAAAGCTGCAGCGCCAGCTGTGGGCTGCGGGCTCCAAGCTCAGCTCCCCGATGCTCCTGGGGCTGCCAGAGGATGTGAGGGGCCGTCGCCACAAATAAAACAATGAGAATTCGTAGAGCTGAACCCGTAAAGCTGAACCTGTGAGTTTCAACACCGCCGCTAAGCCCAAGGTTAAGTGGAAAGCACGTGCTCCGGGGCTGCCTAATGCAAACATGCAGCGCCACGCTGGGGTCTAAGCAAGGAAAGCCCATGGCAATCCCCAGACTGACTGCATAAAACCTAAGCCAAAAGTACTGACTCTGTGGGAAGCCTGCAGGCGTCTCTCTAAGCCTGCTTGCAGCCCTGCAGCCCCAGGCTCCCCCCGAAGGCTGAAACACCACAGGTGGGTTGAGCTCCTGTCTGTAGGTCGTTCCCCCACATCTCATCCTCATAGCAGGGATGGATAATACAAGCAGGAAACCTCCATCATGGATTTATTCTCCGGGTCTCTTCTCCCCTGCAGCTCTTTCATTACTAGCCCCGAATGGTTCAATACAAACCGAGGCAGGGTGTTATGATAATCTATATGCCAGCATGAGGGGAGGCATGTGAGTTGGGCAGCAAGCTCTCCCTTTCTAATCCTTTAAACCCGAATGGAAAAAAAAAAAAAAGAAAAAGAAAGAAAGAAAAATAATAATAAACCAATTCCTCCAATGCAGCTTGGAATAAGCAAGAGCAGGAGTTAACAGTGGCCACTAAGCTTCATGTAACATTGAACAAGTCCCTTTGTAGCAGGCCTACAGGGCGATTATACCCAGCATTCTTGGCACTACGTGCTTTGCATATTTGGGAATTAACCCTCTGCAGCCCACTGCTGCAGGCTGATAATTGGGGTCCATTCCTGGGCAATTTGCTTGCTTTACTGCAGCTCTAATTTAGGAAGGTGCGCTGGAAACCTTCTTCCTGGCAGCTGCCTCCTGTGCGCCATGGCATCCTCCTCCTGCTGCTCCCTCCTCGCACCCAGTGCCTGGGTTTGGGGACGTGCCACCTGCAGGATGGCAGCGGGCAAGAGGAGCAGACAGAAGGGACACGCAATCCCTCTCGACGCACAGTGACGTATTTCAAAGCCAGCCCCTTCCAAAGGGTGAGGCCAAGCTTGGAGATGTTACCATGACATGGAGAGCCCCAGAGCATTACGCACAGGCAATCCAGGAAAATGGGGATTTCCATCCGTTGCATCACATCGGATGAGACCATTGAGTTTGTCCCTTGGGGCAAGGCAATCACTTACAGCACGCTGTGCCCCGCAAATCCCTGCCAGACCCTTCCATCCCCACTGTCTGTGCTTGCTAATTAGCTCACAGCCGCCAGATTTGGGGCATTACCCCCTTGAAGCAGAAAAACACCTCGTTGTGCAACCTGCACAGTTTTGCCCTTGGTGCCATGTTTTCCCCAGTCAGCATTGCTTCCAGCTCCAGCAGCTGTCCTTCAAACATGTCCACCTTTTTCTCTCCACCAAGTCAAATACACAAAACACTGAAAGCTGTAGGAAAACATCAAATGTATTTCCAAGGACCGAATTGCAAGCTCCATCCTGCAAGCCACGTGTAGGCAGCATCGCACAGGAAGCATGCCTAATTACTGCACTGCTCTTGCAGACAACAGATCTTACATACAGGATTAAACCTCTCTGGACTGTATTCTTGTTTGCAGCGCCCAGTACTGGCTGGGATTTACCACAAGCAAGCTGCCTGCACCCAGCAGGGGTGCTGAGCCATGACGTTTTGGATGCGTACACATATGCACTGTCAAGCCCATTTCCTTTCCTATTATTACCTTTCAAGGATGTCTCCTCCATCCTAAAGATCACAAAAGGGCTGGGAAAGACCTCTAAGATCCCCCAGGGTCAACCCACTCCCACCATGCCCACTGACCACATCCCTCAGTGCCACATTTACCCTTTTATTGAACTCCTCCAGGGATGGTGACCGCAACACAGCCCTGGGCAGCCTCTGTCAGTGCCTGAACACTCTTCTTTAGAATAAACTTCTCTTAATATCCAACCCCATCAAGTCAATATGCAACCCCATCAGGTCAATATCCAACCCCCGCAAGTCAACCATCCCCCTAACTCTACAAGTCCACCACTAAACCACATCCCTACATCCACATGACTCCTACGTATCTCCAGGGATGGTGACTCCACCACTTCCCTGGGCAGTGTGTTCCAACACCCAACCACTCTTCCCATGGAGAAACACTCGGTAGGTCAGGTTGATGGTTGGACTTGATGAACTGGAAGGTCTTTTCCAATGTAAAGGATTTTGTGATTCTATGGTTGTTTCTGGGACAGCTTCCCCATGAACAAACACGGATCAATATGCGTATTCGTCTCGCTAATTAGCAATCTGTGTGGTTATTGACTGCACAATGCTCACGTGGACCTGAACTCTCACGGAGTCTCCCACACATCACAGTGCATTTGCAAGCAGGCCCATAGTAGCCAGTTGTGTTAGAGATGCTCCTCGTTACATCGCACAAGAACTTGGGGGTGGTTACCTGGTCAGTGCTGGGTGTGTCTGAGATATCATTCATGCTTCGGCTTTGCACGTGGCCTGGAGACAGGAAAGAGAGAGAAGCAGGGTGAGAAAAACTCCATCTGGAGTGCAGCTGAATCTCAGCCCCACATGGAAGAACGAAACAGGGCAGGAGGACTCCAGTGCGAATAGACCATTATTTATCACAGCCGGGCTTGCAGCAAGATAAAAGCTCAATAATAACAGCTTTTCTAACATCAGCCACCCTACAGCTGCACAAAACACATCTCGTTCGCAGGACCCCATTTCACATCGCAGCTCAGTTTTGCTCCCCCCCTCCTCTCCCCGGTTTCAGCTCCCCATTGCCCACCCCAGCTTACGCAGGCGGCCGTAGCTCGTGCTCTGCCGCATCCGAAGGTCCTCCGTGGAGCGGTGGAAGGCAGCACCTGCAGCTGGGCTCCGAACGGGGCTGCGATCTGCAAAGAGAGCAGATAGAGAGGATGGGGGAACCCCAGGGAGAGGGCAGGAGGTTCCTCATTGGCCTTCCGGTGCTGGGGTGGCCTTTATGGTGCTGCTTATACCCTCAATTTGCTTTGGCCTCTGAACTCGTTTGCGATTTATTCCACCCGCAGTAGTTTTTCCACGAGCAAAACACAGACTTTGCTGCTCTCAATGTGCTCTCAGCGGAGGCTCCACGCAGAGCCTGCACACCCCGTGCCTGCTCAAGGCTCTCTTTGAGGCCATCGCTGGGTTCAGATGGTGATTCCTTACCCTAAAGAACCAATGCTTCACATTCTGATTTTGAGGCCCATAATTCTGCTCCGAGTTTGAAGAGCTGCACTGCTTCTCTCTGCTGCAACCACAGCAACCATCCTCTTTTTCTATACAACCCAACACCAACGTCATTGGAAATAAGGATGGAGTATGTCCTGTGTTGCTGTGTGCCAGCAGTATTTATTCTGGTGTTGAAGAGCTGCTGTTGGCACAAGGTACGCGAGGACACCTCTGTTCCTGCCAACAACCACCTTTGTAGCTTGGTGTCCCTCTTTGCAAAGTGAAAGCAATGCCATCGTCTTAGCCAAGCACAAGAAACGAATGAAAGAAACCCCTCTTTCCCATATCTACAGGGAATAACTACAACGTTTTCAAATTATGCTCTGTTTTGAGAGCTTCTGGGCAAATACGAGCTCAAATATCTAGTCCTATGATGTGGGTGATGGCTGCTGTAAAGCCTTGGGATGCCCATGGGGCGGATATATTCCTTATTGACAGCTCTTCCACATGTGCTTTGGGTTTGGGTGTTGCTGTTTGCGTCTGCCCAGAGAGCAGCTGCAGCCTGGCAAATCCTGGGCTCCACCAAATGACCTCCATTTAAATCTAAGTAAATAATCTAGCGTGAAAACAAACAAATCCCCTTTTATAAAGGCTCAGAAATAGGCAGGTTCAGTGACGGAGCAGACTGGATTTGTCTGTAGGCTGCTTGCCCCGTGGCCAAGTGACCGCCAATGCTTCTGTCCACCTCAGCAGAGGCTTCTTTGGCTTTTAGCTTCCATGACCTGCCCCTCTCAGCAAGTGGCCAAACTTCTGGGGTCTTTCCTGCTGCCATGAACAGTTTTATGCCCCAGATGGTTGGTGTTTTTGCTTCTTTGTCTCCTGAGATCTGCTTCCCCCGGGGACTGCTAACTGAAGACTTAAGGCTGCAATTGGGTGGGATGCCAAGCACTCACTTGTGTTGGAGGACACCGACTTGCCGATGTCAGCCAAGGACCGATGGATTGGCTTCTTGGTCTGGTGGCGGTGCTTCCTGAGCAGCACGTAGCTGATCTTTTCCCTCAGCTCCGGTTTGAGCAGACCGTCCTCTATCTGCTTCTCAATGACATCGTCTGAAAGCGTCAAAAGAGGGAGAGTCACCCCACTGCAAAACCTTCTCCCCCTTCCCAGAAACCTAAAAGGACATCAACTCTCACTGGACCAATTTAATGGCTTTTAGTGCCATCTTCACCTTCCTTGGAGTGACTCACTGCTACCTGCAGACTCATACCTATGATCTGGGGCAAAGAGTAACCATCGAGGTCCAGGAGCACCGTTCCTGTCTGCAGACACGTCCGCAGCTCAAACAGGCTGTGCAAAGACAGCGTGGACACGTGGGGTTTGCTCCACCTTTCCCCGCCTTCCTCCACCTTCTCTTCAAACTTTATCCACCTGAAACGACAGCAGCAGAGGTGGGGATGGGCCCGGAGTGGAGCTGCTGTACCAGGGGAAGAAGTGAGCTGCATTTCTTCAGGAAGCTTACAAGCCCAACTTAACTCATCAACTCCTTCTGCAAAGGGTTTGCTTGCTGTTCAGGATGAGCACAGAGAAATGAAGCCGCCTCATCCTCATCGCATGTGCAGTTGCAGAGTGGAGCAAAACCAGCTTGTCTGCACCACTCAGCCCTGCAGCTGGGACACTCCTGGTGCTGACGTGGGAGCTTTCCCCACAGAGCTGACCTTGCCTTAGCCAGGCTCTGCACCTGCACAGAGCAGCAGAACTTCATCTCTGTGCATGCAGGGATGCAGAAACCCACCGCGTTGCAAAGGTCTTTTTAACATCTTAGTAATGTCCAAAATTCAGCGTGGGCAATTCATTCCCGAGGTGGGAGAGGAGAAGGTATACAAGCTCCTGTCCCTTGAAAATAAGCCCTACTGCCTCCATTCCTTAATTTCACAAGCCAAAGGCTTTGGAGCAAATCTGGGAGCAGTGGTTGACTTCTTGCAGCTCCCCGGGAACGGAGCGCTTGGAGAGATGTCCATCTGGGGAAGAAAGCTGCCTTTTTTTGTCTGTTTTATTTTGGTTTTTAAAGGAGGCCTGCAGGCTCCATGGTTTAGCCTTGGCAGGGCTCAGCCTTGCAACTTTGAACTGGTACAACATGGATTTGGATCCCCGCCGCTGCAGAGGGCACAGACGGGAAGGATGTGGGAGGAGAAGGGCTTCTGGGGACCTCTGATGGCTCATGGAGAGCCTGGGACTGTGTGAGCTGCAGGAGGTGCATTACAGTGCTGCTGGAAAGAGAAAATGCAAGGAAAAAAAAGGCACAAAATACCACCTGGGAGTGCCAGGAATGGAATATGCAGAGGACAGAAATCCAGACCATTCAAAAATAGAGATTGTCCCCAAGGCCAGCACTGTATCCGTGGCTTTAAAGCCCCTCATCCCAATTTCCAGGAAGGAACCCCTTCTGCAGCCTTCCAAACAACACTGCTTTCATTGGGAGGAAGTTCCAGCTTCTCCCTGCCCCAGCCATAGCACCACTAAGACACACTGCTCACCCAAAGCCGATTAGGTTGGTTTTCCTTTCTCTTTTGCCCCATTTTCCTGCTGAAATTGGGTTAGCGTGCATGCATTGCCATGAGAGCTACTCTGGATGGCAGTGGGACCTGAGGCACGTCTGCTCTGCCCTGGGAGCAGCACCCTGTGATGCCTTTTGCAAAAGCTCCAGCAAAACCCCCCCACCTGCTGCGCTCATTTCTTTATTCCCCCTCTCGGGGACTAAATCTCACCGCAGGGTTTAAGCACAGGTAGTGCTGCCGTGCCAAGGAGCTGCTCTCCTGCAGCTCAAGAGGTTGAACCACTCGGTGGACAGAGGAAATCTGGGTACTGAGAACTCCGTTCTCATGGGAGGGGTTTGGGAACCTCACTGCCAACACCCCAACCTCAATGAGAACCCAATGCGTTGGGATTGTTTTGTGTGTTGGGTGTTTTTGGGGAGCGGGGTGATACGCACATCTAACACAGCCCCGCCAAACGGAGAGGAAAACGTTCATCATCAACAGCATCCCTGCAATGCTGCTTCTAGAGCAG
Organism: Bambusicola thoracicus; assembly: GCA_002909625.1. NCBI lineage: Eukaryota > Metazoa > Chordata > Aves > Galliformes > Phasianidae > Bambusicola > Bambusicola thoracicus. The sequence goes on from PPHD01015619.1 coordinate 12,818, forward strand.
GGCTGGCAACCAGGAGAAAGGGGGGTTTGCAGAGCTATTTAGGAGGCTAGGTTAAATAAAAAAGAGATTTGGAGTAACACATTAAATGTGCCAACACCAGTTACTGAGAAGTGGGGAAATGCTAAGTAAACCTGTCCCAAAATCCCTGTGATGTGGGTTGATGGGGGAAAGGATGAGCGGTGGGGATGTAGCAGGCAGGAGGGGAATAGATAGGTGTATCTAGGAGTGGGAAGGGCCCTGGTTATGGGATTGATACAGCCTGGGGAGATGTGGGAAAGATGGGAATTCTTCCTTCCCTCCTCTACGCCCTTGGCAACGACCCACAGAACGCTGTGCTCTCTGCATTGCCATAGGCTGGGCATGACCAAAAGCCAAAACGGTTGTATTTAACCTCACTGAAACAATGCTTATCCACTGACCCATTCCACGGGGCGATGTTTCCAGCTAGGAATAGCTGGGGTTGGCTCTTGCCGATGCATTTCTGACCTGAAGGGTGGCTCGCCTCACCTGGCTGACTCCTTCCACTCCATCTCCTCCCCATCGTGCTGCAGTGTGTCCATCTCTGTGAAGAGGGTGGGGTTGGGAGGCTCATCGTCATCACCCAGGATGTAGCGGAGACGTTCAGCGGCCGGTGACACTGATGGAGGGGGAAAAAGAAGGGTTGTGCTGAGATGAACTCAAGCCAACCCCTTGCAGGAAGAGCCCAGCAAGAAAGGGAGATTGATTTTTTGGGTTATTTAGGATGCCAGGGCAAAAGAATAAAAAAAAGAGAGGGATTTTGAGCAAAACGTTGAAGGTGCCACCCAGTTATTGAGGAGTGTGGGATGTCTGAGTGTATCTGTCCCAAGATCTCTGTGCAAAGAGATTAAATTGATTGGAAAAGACCACTGTCATCCACTCCAACCATCAACCCATCCCTCCCATGCTCACTAAAAGTATGGGATGCTGAAGGAAAGGGTGAGCAGAATGGGTATAGCAGCCAGGAGGGTAATATATACCTACACCTATATACCTATATATTATAGGTATACATATATATATGTACATACCTATGTATTACCTAATGGGCAGCGGGTAGGTTGTGAACTGCAGAAAGCAGCCAGCCCTACATGCAATGCTGCTGAATTCTCAGCCCGGGAGCATTCTGCACCCCGTTTCCATGGGATCTCTTGCATTTTTTTCCTCATCCATGGAGTTTGCCAGGTCAGAGCTGTCTGCCATCAGCAACCAAATCCCCATCCACATCATTACCGCCCGGCGCTGCATATCAGGATGCACGAGCTCTACACTTTCTCTCCAGCTCCCAACACCCCCCCCTTACAAGAGGAATGATCCAAATTTACCATTTCTGCAGGAAAAATCCACCTCTTTTGCCACAAACTGTAGGCTGGGTTGGGAAGAACATCCCCTGCCTCCCCACTGTTTGGGCAGCAGAGCTGCAGCATATCACCCAGCTGCCAACCTGTGCGGCTCGGCCCACTCTCAGTTAGGACAGGGAAGGAGCTTTGTGCCTTTGGGGTGCTCAACCCAAAGGGACGTGGGGCGGCTCGGGCCGTTCCTCCTCTCCCCATAGCTGCCCAGCTATTTGAATAAGAGGATAATCAGCCCTCCGCCAGGCTCCGTGGAAATGGTGTATTTTTAATAAAATCTTGGGTCTTAGCCCTCCCCTAACATGGCAGGAGTTAATCCAGCAATGAAAATGTCTTTGTTAGCCGAATCCTCCTGTTCCCAAACCCTGGAATAAGAAAGTCGGGTAATGCAGCACACGGCTCATTAGGTTGCCATGCAGGGGACAAACTGGCGGTGCCGCCGGAGCGTTGCCTTGTCCTGCCAGCAGATCAGCTGAAGGCCGAGTCGTGGCCACTGGGAAAGAATAGGATGTCCCTTGCAGTCCAGCTGAGCCTGCTTAACCGCTTAAGCGCTTTAAGCCACACCACCAGGGCTAAAGCCCCGTTGTCAAGTCCTCCCTGCACTTCCATAACGTTGATTATGAAGATCCTTAATATTCCTGTTCATTTTAGAGCTGGGCTGCGTGCCTGGATGGCTACAGGGTCTTTACCCTCCTACAATCATGGAATCATTACGGTTGGAAGAGACCTCCAGGATCCCCAACCCCAACCCATCCCACCATGCCCACCGGCCACATCCCCAAGTGCCACATCTCCATGGTCCTGGAACACCTCCAGGGACAGTGCCCCCCTCCCTGTGCAGCTGTGCCAATGCATGGCTGCTCTTTCTCTGCATTTTTCCCTAATATCCAACCTGAACGTGTCCCAGCACAGCTTAAGGCCATCACCTCTCAGCCCCTCGCTGTTATGGGAGCAGAGGCCAACCCCACCTCACCACCACCTCCTTTCAGGGCCTTGTAGGGAGCCATAAGTTCAGCCCTGCACCTCCTCTGCTCCACACTGAACCATCCCAAATTCCACCCCCCACCCCCCCCAGACTTATGTTTTCTCTGCAAAATCTAAATTCAGTGCTAACATTAAACGTTGCTACGAGCTGCACTGCAACAAAACCAGCTGCTGGGAATGCCCTTTCCAGGTGGCATCTCCAAATGCATTACAGAAAGGGGGTTTTCAGTTTTCCAGGAATGGGTCAGCATGGGCTGTAGGCTGTAGCTCCATCCCCTTTGTGATCATTGCTCACAGCACTGCTCACATTCCCACTGCCAGCTGCAGGAATACCCTTGCTTCTTGGCTGCTGAACTGACTGCTGAAGCTCTGGGGCTTCACTGTGCCACAAACCCTCGTGATTTGTTTGCCTGGAGGACCCTCCTGGCCCAGCACCGGGCTGCAGATCTTTGCAAATGCGATCCAACCACAAAATTAATCCTGGAAATCACCGGTTTGGGAGGATATGTTGAACAGTGGCATCTCCTCAGAGGATGTGGGAAGGACAGGGAGATGCCATTCACATCCATCCCATCTTGCCGCTCAGCTCTCCCAGTTTGCTACTGGTCTGAGTAGCAACATCCCCTGAGGATGCTGTGTGCTGATGTGGTTTGCATTTAGGAAATGCAAAAGTGCTGCAGAGACACCTGGAACCAGCACCTGCATCTCACAAGGTATCACTGAAACAAGATAATCATGCACACAATAGGTCTGTACCTCCCTCAATCAACTCTTATGGTGGGAAGATGCTCACGGCTTCTCTGTTCTGATTTACACCCAGCAAAT
>PPHD01015620.1:424-15995 GCA_002909625.1 Bambusicola thoracicus
ACAAAACAAAAAAAAAAAAAAAAAACACTCCTTCTTCTCCCATATTTAGTAATACCAGTTTTTTTTCAAATACATTTAGTGGAAAATTAATTTAACAGTGCCTAAATATTTAGTAAGTTTCACAAGGGCAGGTGAGAATGGTGTGAAAGAAATAGGTCACTTAAGACAGAACATCTCTAATTTAAGTCAGTTTCATAAAGAAACTGTGGAAAACTTCAGTAGCCTACTTCAAGTAAAGATCTAATTGAGTTTTCCAGATATATTAGATATAACAAGGCATTACTGGTGTAGAATTAATATTTAACTTATGTCACGCACTGGGATAGCTTTTAATTTGATTGCTAATTCTAATTGCACAAGACGGTAGCTATAAGGCTAAAATAAATAGGAGAGGAGAAAAGAACACATTTTCAGGTGGGGTTTTGTATTAGGAAAAGTAAAATTGAATCACTAACACATATATATTTTAATAGAGAAAGTGAAAAATGTTTTTTAAGTCCTTAGTGATCTTTAAAACACCACAGACAACTAAAGGTCACTCCAAATAACTGATCATGTTTTCAGCTTTGAAGGAATTAATTTCAGCTCTAATTGTGTATTATCAATGTTCCAGTGAAGGACAACAACATTTCTTCTTAGTATAAAAAGTCTAATCATAAAAAGCCTGATACTATTCACTCAGTACTGTGGCAGCAGAATTTCTCTGGTTATATCTGATATAAATTACAGTGATGAAACTAGAGTACAGTATATTTAACAACCTTTAAAATTACGTGGTACTTTAAAAAGTGAACTTCGTATAAAAATAGCAGTGAGTTCTTCCAGATTTCTGTTTCACCTGTATTACAGTATATCATCAGTGGAGAACACACAGAATATTTCTTTAAGAACTTAAGAAAGTATGTAGTTTTCTCATGAACAACATAGAGAGATCACTGAGAAAAAAATGTAACTGCTCATAGAATTGGTTTATTCTGCAGGTTTTCTATTCAAAATTATGATACTTATACAAAGGTATTTCAGTTTATTGTTGATATTGCAATTTTCAACAATAAAACTTGGAGCTACATGAGTTTTTCTTTAAAAATAATCTGGTTTTCATTCATCCCAGTGTGAAATCTTGAGTCAAAGATGAGCAAAATATAAGAGTAGAAGGACATTATGAAAATATTCACTTTTAGAAAATAAAATTAAAAAGGTAATTTCCCACTTCCAACACTCCGAGAAATATCCTGACATAGAAAACAAGCACAGAGCCTGAAGACCTGTCTCTATGGCAGCTTCAGAGCCAGAGAGATGGTGTTTTCTGTGTCCAGTATAAGATTATTCTTTACTTCAGTGTATGAAAATTCAGTGGCAGAAGACAAATCCATACAGAGTCATCCGCAATGTGACTCAATTTGATAAAATCTAAAACTCCTTAGGATACTTTTAAACCTTTTCAACAAAGAAACAGAGGCATGGTTTCAAGGGAGATTCTGTTCCCAAGTGAATCTGCATGGGAGCTGTAATTTTGTTCCATCTTATGTTGCAGGATAGAATCTGTACACACAAGGCATGTTTGAAAGCCAAGACACAAATCAATAAGTTATTTTCACTTTTATGAAATTCTAAGTGTTTTAGTTTTTTGTTTGTTTTGTTTGTTTTAATTTGGACCGTACGTGTAACATCTAGTTAAATTCCCCATATTTTGTCTGAATTACTGAAAGAGTCATTTTGGAATCAGTCTATGAATAAGAATGATCTTTAGTATGAAAAAGAAGCAATGGAAAGGAGAAAAACAGACCACCTTTGTCTAAACACTGCTCATAGTGGATAGACATTTTGCTTCTAATTTGAACAGAATTCACATTCAGCTTACCATCCATTCATTCTCCAAGTACTAGGAATCAAAAATCTCTGGCAATAGGATGGAAAACTAGCACTAACCCAGAGACCATATTTTGCACCTCTGAAGAAGAGGAGTAAACTCATACAGCTCTGATTTTCTTGCTTCAGAGAGGTATAATCGTACAAGTAGATGTGGATGCCAACCTTTGGCTCTTGCATATGTCTGCTAAACATCACCTATATTAATGCAAAAATGGGATATTAAGACATTTCTTATGTGAACTGATCCTCTATTTCAGTTACTTCTTTGCATCCAACATTCAGTAGTTAAAATTGAATTGAAATTCACATTCTCCAATGCCCATGAGTTCTTAAGCTGGTAGAATAATAACAAACACAAGTAGGCACCTCCTTCCTCAGGTGATTTTCTGAAGTTTATAAAAGTTTATTTTTTTACTTGTGCATATGAAGGATACACTTTTGCAATTGCTACCAGAGCAAGACAATATCAGTTTACAAAAGTAGGTTAATTAAAATACATTCATTTATGTCTGCATTGCCTTTGCTTCGTTCACTGAAAACTATTCTACACAACAGATGGGCAAATGTCTGCAGGTCATAAACCTAATGGTATTCTAGTAAAATTGAACATAAGGTTCTTATTTCTTGACGCATAAAGCAACTTCATATAAATGAAAGTACACAATAAAAATTCCTTCGTTACTTCATAGCTTCACATTCCACATCTTAAACTACAGTTCAAGACCTTTGGATTTCCCTTCTGAGAAGTCTACGTCAGTATTTTGGAAAATACCGGACTTTTGCTTCCATACTTAACTTTCTTACAATTGATTTCTTCCATACTTTTAGTAAAACTGGAACAGAAACAGACTGGAAATGCTGGCCTTTTCCATTGTAGAACTGAGCCGACACCTAACAAATGCAGGTCAATCTATTACAGAAATAAGAAATTTGTATGACACTGGACAAGTTTCTTGTTACTTTATTTATTTATACTTTTTCTTAAAAAGAAAAAAAAAACACTAACTTCTAGAAACAGGAAAATCTTGGAGGCAGTATGAAATTCAAGATCGTGGTTTGACATTTACAAAATGCATGTTTCTAAACCACAGAAATACTTCATTGAGTTTACAGAGAATTGCATGGAGTAACTGAGACATAAGCACAGTGAGTAGCATGGCCTTAATTGTTGCCCAGTAGTGGATGCCCCATCCCTGAAGACCAGATTGACTGGAGCCCTGGGTAATCTGATCTAAGTGGATGGCAACCCTGCCCATGAGAAGGGGATTGGAACTAGTGATCTTAAAGACCCTTGCTACCCAAGACATTCTATGATTCTATGTTTCTATGATTAAATAATTTTTACCATTTAAAGGATAAAAGAATTGTTAGCATGATGGAAACAAGAAAAACCCATTCTGTAATGACCAGTGGAGAGGGGCAGAACTTCAAATATAAGCAAAGACAAGCTGTTGGTGTTATGCTACCCAAAGTTGTGGAAGCTAGCCTATTTATTCTACTTATACCTATAATTAACCTTGATTCTTGTTTGGTCTAATGTCAGAAATCTTCCATAAATGGCATCCTGTCTGTTCTAAAAGTGTGATTATCCCATACAAAATAGAATCTTACCAAGTTAATGCCCTCAATAGGGTTTCAGAAATGCAGTCTCAGGAACCAACATATGTGAAAATAACATTTTGCTGGAGACTTGTGCTCCCTTCTTGCTTGATTTATTTATGATTCCATGCTCAGGTACTGAATTTTACAAGTCCATAAAGAGTAAGAAGGAACTTCTTGCTTCTCCAGTAGGATGTAATTTATTCAGTATATGATCAGTCTGATCTGCAAAATCATAGCAAATATTCATATAAACTATGTCTACCTGTATTTCCCAAATGAAAATGTTTGATATGAGACATTGGGAAAATGTTGAGACTTTAACATACGTGATCCAGAACACTAACTGATTATTTTCATGTATTGTCTTTTTATTTCAGTACAGTGGTTAGAATTCTTATTTATATTATTTTTTCCAAATGACTTGAGAAAGAATGCTGAACGTGTTTCTAAATATATTTGGAGGACATGCAAAATAACAGTTTGGAAACATGTTAGGGGAAAACATTATTATAAAAAACAATATATGTGTTAAAAAAATCATTAAAGAACATCAGGAAAAAAAATTGCTTACATCACTCACTGTAATTTATCTTTTAGAATTTAAAATGTACTTTTTACCACTGACTTTCCTCACTTAGATTGAATGCTTCCTCTGCACCCTCAGAAGTGTGGAAATTGGTCAAGTGCAGCTTTCTTAGAGTTGTAGCAAAGGTCATAATATTTGGATATTAAAGAAATATTCTTTCAACTCCATTTGACAAAAAAAAAAATAGTCTCTTAGGGACAGTATCAGGAAACATCAGCAAACTGAAAAAAACATGGCTGGGAAACTGAGAAAAAGGCCTGTTACTTGTGGGAGAATGCTGACTGAAAGGATACAAATTATAGATGCCATAAATATACTTGCAGTGTGTAACAGATATCTCATTCAGGAGTTTGTCCCATAGGACAGTGTTTGTGAGATGTTTTCTTGTATTTAGTAATGTACTAGCAGACTGTGCACAAGGTTGTTGTAGATGCTTAATGCTGGCCTATGTATCATATCCCCCATATGTGGATGCCTGAGAATTACAAGCTTTCCTGTCTACCTCTGCATCCATCTTCTGCATGAAAATAAGTTCCTGCTTTAGAGGGTACCAGGACATTATTAAATTTGTTAGTATTGTATTTTGAGGTACTTCCTTAGGGATGGGGACATAGGAACTCATGAACTGTTAAAAGGCAACACTGACCAGTGAGACTATAATCTTCCCAGGTAGACTGTTTTAATCAAAGCTATGCTTTGAAGTGTAGTGTAAGAAAACTCATTTTATCAAAAGTAGGTATGATCATCATAAACAGAAAACCTGGCTTTTTTTTTTTTAGAAATAAACATGGGATTGCTATGAAGTAACTTCCACAAAACCTGAAAGTTGATACATACAGATGCATATGGACTTTCAGTATCTAAAGTGGAGCAGTCCTCAGTACAGAAGAGACATAGATTCTCATAGTTGGAGCGCGTCCAGAGAAGGGCCACAAAAAAGACCCACAGAATGGAATATCTCTCCTATGAGGAGAGGCTGAGAGAGCTGGGGCTGTTCAGCCTGGAGAAGAGAAGGATGTGAGGTGACCTGATAGTGGCCTTTCAGTATCTAAAGGTGAGCTACAGGAAAGAAGGATGCAGTGTCTTTAGCAAGGTCTGTGGTGATAGAACAGAGAAATTGCTTCAAGCTTCAGGAGGGTAGATTTAGGTTAGATAGAAGGAAAATGTCTTCTACAATGAGGGTGGTAAGGCACTGTAACAGGTTGACTAGAGATGGGGTTCAGGTCCTGTACCTAGGGACTTTCAAGGTGAAGCTGGGTCAAGGTCTGCACAACCTGATCTAGCTGTGGTGTCCCTGTTCTTTGCAGGGGAGTCAGACTAGTCAACTTTTAAAGGTCCCTTCCAACTCTAAGGATTCTATGATTCTGTGATTCTATGTAGACCTTTAGTCAAACAGGGACAGAATGCATTTCCATACACACAACTGTGAGAAAGTTGAAAAATGACGAAAGCTAGCAGCTATCAGCTGGTGGCTCATATTTGGTTGACATAATATTTTCCTGCACCAGAATGTCATCAGGCACTTCTTTGACTCAGTTATCTAACAGTGCCTTAAAACGATTTTGAAATGCATGTCTTTCCTTTAAATGAAGACCTGCAAATATCCCCATTCCTGGAAGCTCCAGAGCCAGCCCCAGGCCTCATATACAGTCTCTTTCAAAAAAAGAAAAGGATAAAAAACATGAATCCTTTATGTTCCTAATTATTCTTTCCTCAATACAACACTTGGTCTCAACTTATCAATTTCTTTATTAAAATCAAATTTAGAGGTCAAAATTACCTTCAGGAAACTTGTTATCCAAGAAAATTATGCCACTGAAATAATGGCAATGTAATAAAATATTCAATTATAATAAGTGGTGTTCAATTATTTATTCTATAAAAAATTATTAGCAGCAGTCAGTGTTGAGCTTCAGTGTTGAATGAGCAGTGTTGAATATAGATGATATTTTTTCAAATGTTGAAAAATAAACAATAGGAGAAAACCACACTGAGTCCTCCAATCATATGAATAGGCTCATTGATTCAGGCACACAGATATATCTTCCATAGAACTAGTTATTTTTTTTCTTCTAGCTGCTGTTATTTAATGCTTTTGCATAATTAATCAAATTTTGTTTACTTGACTTGCTCCAGATTTTCATATACATCAAGCCTGAAGGAATGTGTGGAGAGGAGTAGCAGCAGAAACTGCAGAAGAGACAGATCAGGTAACATGGAGAATGACAGAAAGACTAGTAAAGCAATACTGAAACACTGCTCTGATAAAGATGATAACTGTGTCAAACCGATACTGAAGATATGATATATGAGGTAGTCCAATGCCTTTAGGGAAACAAAGCATGACATATGAGAATAAATCAGCTAATGTGGCTTAAGAGAGATGGGGAAACCTGGTTTTACATCCGTACGTTTTGCTGTTCAAAATTCTTTTGTTTCTTTTCAGATAAGCCAGTTGGACACTGCTGTCATTTTTTTTTTGGAACTTGGGGGTTGTATGCACCTTTATTTTTTATTTATCTCAAGATAATCCGAAGACAACCAACAATTAGAAATGCAAGTCAGGAAGGAATAAACAGAAGTAGATAATGTGGACCTGAGAAACTAACTTCACTTTATGGAAGAATGCTGTTTAATTCTGAGCTTGAGATATTGTTGTTGTTATGGTTTGGTTTGTTGTTTTGCTTTGTTTTGCTTTTCACAGTAAAACATTTCTGAAATTGAAAGCAATGAGTCTGCACAATCTAGATACATCACTAGAAGAAGTCTTGTGAAGTATTAAAGAGGGTGGAACACTGACGTGATTGGAGAACAGAATATTATAGAAATTGGCTACATTTGGACATGAAATATTATTTTTCTAAGACAACAGAAAAAGAGATTATCAAAGCTTTCTCTCACTCACATTCACATATCATCAAGATGTTAAAATTAAGATTGTATTATCTTGTTGAAAACAAAAAGCTCACACAAAAAAATGTGTCAAATGTAATATTCAATCACCAAATAAAAAACACATTAAAAAATCCACCAGTTACACTAAAGCATCAGAGACAGGAGAATATTCATATAGACTATCCGGAAACATTATCTAACAGCAAGATAGTGAAAATGAATATGTCTCACAATAAACCTCATAAAGTAGGCAAATTAAACCAAAGAATGGCGCTGAATCAAAATGGCTGTGCACTCCCACCAAGACAAATTTTAGATTGAAAACACACATTACTTCTTATATTGGGAATGTACATTCCAGCATTTAAGAATAAAAATTCAAAAGAGCTATTTTGACATTGAAAACACTGGTAAAAGGGGATAAATTGTTTTCTAGAATAGACTCTAGAAAAGTGATTTTAAATATTATTGTACACAATGAGAGACTGCTGCTGATGGCATTTTAAGTACTTTTTGATATAAAATAGCAGCTACATAGATAATAGTGTAATAGTGATATGAAATGATCAATTTCAAATTCCTTTATCTGCTATTCTGAGTATAAACATTAAGAAAGTGAGTATCAGTGCCAGAGCCTTTAAGAAAGTTAGAATTATTATTAGGTCTAGACCATGGATGTCCAACCCTTTTGCTTTCCCTAGGCCTCACTGAGTGAAGAGGAATTGTTTTGGGCTACACATAAAATATATGTAGGTAGCTCTGACAGTAACGTCTCCTGTTTATTTCCGTGGAAACTACAACAGAGACAAAGAGCACAAAAGCACTGTTTGATATAGCAAATTCTCAACTACAAAAACACTTTTTCAACAAAATCACCACAATTAGCTCTGCATTTTCACCAGCAGTAAGCATGCCACTTATAAAAGTCTGCACCAGCAGAGGTAACTTACTGCCTCACAGCTACTATGACAGAGTTGTTGCTTAAATGCACCACCCGCCTCCTCACTGTGCTCACATCTACAGTTTCGTCTCTGGAAACATTCAGCAAGCATCAATGAATGTCCAGGTCTGGAGTCCCCAATAGGAGAAAGACAGGGAGCTGTTAGAGAGAGTCCAGAGGAAGGCCACAAGATGGTTAGAGGGCTGGAGCATCTCCTCTACTAAGACAGGTTGAGGGACCTGGGCTTGTTCAGCCTGGAGAAAAGAAGGCTGTGGTGTGACCTAATTGAAGCCTTTCACTACCTAAAGAGAGCCTATAAACAGGAGGGGAGTCAACTCTTTACAAGGGTAGATAATGGCAGAACAAGGCAAAATGGTTTCAAGTTGAAGGAGGGAAGATTTAGGTTGGATGTCAGGAGGAAGTTCTTTACTCTGAGAGTGGTGAAGTTCTGGAACAGGCTGCCCAGAGAGACTGTGGATGCCCCGTCCCTGGAGGTGTTCAAGTTCGGATTGGATGGGGACCTGGGCAGCCTAGTCTAATACTAGATATGGAGGTTGGTGGCCCTGCATGCAGCAGGGAGGTTGGAGTTTGATGATCTTTGAGGTCCCTTCCAACCCAAGCCATTCTATGGTTCTATGATTCTGTGATTCTATGAGTCTATGATTCTATGAATATCACAGGGACAATTTTTTCCATGTGGAAGGATTCAAATACACACTTTGCTTCATATGCACTTCCATGTCAGATGCCATTGTGTCAGACTGCCCCTCTGCTGACATCTGTCACAGGGCAACAAAATGTAAAGTAATATTGGTGGGAAGGTTCAACCTCTACTGCTACACCACCTGCATCCACCCCAATATTGTAGACCAATATAGTAAAATAGGAAAATTCCCTTGTATAATACAGTTAATGTATATAGGTAACAAAACTTTAATTTTTTCTATATTTTTTATTAAAACATTAAAAAAGAGAGCAACTAAAACATTAAACTAGTGGGTTATGATGCATAATAACTGTCTATCAAACACTGAGCAGAAGAATGGCCCTAAAGCTATCAATTTCCTGAGTCAGGCATTATATCCCATCCTGAACGCATGAGTCCTTGCTGCAAATATTCATCAAATGGAATCTAAAAAATTGTTACAATACCATTTCCACACAAGGAAGCTTTTACCATTTCTCAAAGATTTAGAGTCCCAACAAAACATTTTCCCATGAAGAAACATCAAAGACTTTTTATTCTTCAGAACTGATCCTCTACTGAAACTAATGGTAAGGCTGACATTTCAGTTCCTTTGAAGCTGATGGGAATTTTACAGTTGATTTCAGAACCCAGATTTTACCTTGGTAGCATTTGAATGAAAGGTGTTTTCATATTATAAGTCTCTTAAAGAAAGCTAGATGATTTCTATTTACACAATTACCTATTTGGCTAGACACCTGGGACTAGTTCTATAAGGGCAGGGCTATACCTTATCTTTTTCATCCTTCTTAAAAGAAAACATGACAAATCAGTGCTGAGCTATTGTTTGTATTTCCAGTATATATTCAATACATAATTCTAGATTAAAAATGCACTCTGTTGCTGAACAAATCAGCAGACTTGAATTTCCTTCAAACAAAAAATGCTTGATAAGCAATGACAGAAAGTCAAAGACACTCCCTCTCCCTCTTCAGACTGCCCAGAAAGGTTTCAATAAAGCCCAAACCATCCATTAACATAGCCCATTGATTCTTACTCATTTCCACTTTTGGTTACTTTCAACTCGACTGTTGAGGATAATGGGACCTGGCATGCACACATGAGGGAAAATGTCTCACAGCAACTAATCTATAAAAGATTAGTTTGGCTTGGTTAGACACCCATGGTAATATCTGGCATCGTAAAAGGTTCAGACTGATGAAATAGACAGCATTCAGTCTGACTCTTGAGCAAAGTTTGGTCAATTTATTTTATCTCAAGGCAAGTACCCTTATTCCTGGTAATTTTTCCCCAAAGTTTGGCTCATTCTGCCCTTGCTGTCCATTTAAGTCTGAGTACATCGACCCCAGGTGAACACCTGAAGAAGAAGTACTTGAGCTTCTCCTCTGCCAGGCAAACTTTTTGCCTATTCTTGTCTGCCTAATTCCTTTACGAGCATGATCCCTACCCTCAGCCATTTGAGAACTACATGTGTACTCTCACCTGTGGTTGTGAGCTGTTGTTAGTAGAGATGCAGGAGCTGATCATCTGATCTCAAGTCCCTTTCACTTACTTAAAGCAGAAAGCCCACAGGTTTCCCAAAACGGATACCGCTCAAACAATATTTCACCAACAACGAGCGCTTTGGGCAATTTCTCTAAGTATGTAAACACATGGTACTGATCACTAAGCAGATTTTGTGTTCAGTACCTTTGACTCCTTTATGAGGACTGAACCCAGAGGAAATTATAGAATCATAAAGCTGTTTGAATTGGAAGAGACCCTTAAAGTTCATATAGTCCAACTCCCCTGCAATGAACAATGACACCTTCAACTAGATCAGGCTGCTCAGAGCACCATCCAGCCTCACCTTGACTGTCTCCAGGGACAGGGCATCCACCACATATCTGGCAACCTGTGCCAGTGCTTCACCAACCTTATTGTAATAAGCTTTTTCCTTATGTCCAATCTAAATCTCCTCTCTTTTAGTTTGAAACTATTTCCCCTTGTCCTGTAACAACAGACCCTGATAAAGAGGCTGTCCCCTTCTTTCTTATAGCCCCCCTTCAGATACCGAAAGGCTGTTATCAGGTCTTCCTGGAGCCTTCTCTTCTCCAGGCTGAACAGGCCCAGCTCTCTCAGCCTGTTCTCATAGGAGAGGTGTTCCAGCCCTCAGATCATTGTGGCCCTCCTCTGAACACACTCCAACAGATCTATGTCTTTCCTGTACTAAGACTCCCCATCTCAACCAAGTACTACAGATGAGGCCTCAACAGGGCAGAACAGAGGGGAAGGATCACCTCCCTCAACCTTCTGGCCTCATTTTTTGGATGCAGCCCAGGATATGATTGGCTTTCTAAGCAGTAAGGACACATTGCTGGCTCATGTCCAGCTTGCCATGCCCCAGTTACCTCCATGTCCTTTTTGGCAGAGCTTTGTTCCATCCTAACATTCCCCAGTTTGTGCTGATAGTGAGGTTACCATGACCCAGGTGGAAGACCTTGCACTTAGATTTATTGAACCTCATGAGGTTCACCTGGGCCCACTGCCTAGCCTGTGTAGATCCCTCTGGATGGCATCCCGTCCCTCAGATGTGTCGACCACACTCCACAGCTTGCAAACTTGCTGAGGGTGCACTCGATCTGACTATCAGTGTCATTGATGAAGATATTAAAGAGTATCCGTCCCATTAATGACCCACGAGGGATACCACTTGTTACTGATTTCCATCTGAACAGTGATTCATTGATCATTTCTCTCTGGGTCTGACCTTGCAATCAGTTTCTTGTCCATCAATCTATCCAACAAATATATATTTTTCCAATTTGGAGAAGAGGATGTTGTGAGGGACTATGTAGATACACACTTAATTTGTGGCACTTTCTTTGCTCGCAAAAGCACATGGCATTAATCAGTCTTAATTTTTATTTCCGTTTTCTGTACATCCATAGATCATAACATATTTTAGAAGAAATTTTGTGTCACTTTCTAGACAATAAAGCTCTTCAACTGACTCTTAAGATACTTATAACAAACATTAAGGAAATTAGGCAGAAGAAACAAGTGATAAAAAATTTGCCGACAAATTATTTTCATTAAATCAATCATTGTCATCTCTCTATTGACTAATGTAAATGTAACAAATTACACAGTTGAAATCTGTTTGCAGATACTAATTTGAAGTATACTTAGAAAGTGCTCAGACAATGTGCAGGAGTAGACAGGTGGAAAAACATGTCAGTTTTTTCAAAATAAAGATTTTTAGTTGTATAAATATAGTGTGCATTCCTGAAATGCAACCCTATTGACTTCAAGCACTGAATCTTCTTCATTGATTCTCTGCGTCATACTATCTCAGTATAAATAATTAGTCGTAACTATATATAAGTGTGTTGGAGGCTTATCTAACTGTATATTTCTATATAGAGAGAGAAATAATTCACCTATATCTATCTATCTACATATAAATTTTTTAGTTCTTTTGGGCCTCCAAAGCAGTACATCCTGCAATCCTTCCAGAGTTTTCCAGGCAAACTCCTTCACCTGAAAGCTGTCAGAAATGAGCTGAAAGACTCAGGAGCCAGTATGCAGAGTAGAAGTCAGATTTCTATGGGCTGCTGAGTACCCACTGTCAAAAACTATGTGTTGTTGTGCTGAAGAATATCCAGAGTAATTCCCCTGATTTTTATTATTACTCCAGATTCACCATAGAGCTGACTGTTACCATAGAGCTGAGTCTGTGGACACAGTGCAGAAATGTAACATCAGATTTTCTGGGGTAAAGATTGTTCCATTCTCTCACATGCTGCCAGTCAGTTTCCCTTACTGTCTTGATTAGTGTGCAATACTTGCTCTTGCACAAGCAGCTTCTCTAATTAAGACTGTGATTGTGGTTAAATCCAATAAAACATACACTGCTTAAAATCTATGGCTGTTTCTATGGCTTAAGGGCAATATTTGATTTGGCTAATAACACTGATATCATGGGCAGATATTATTATCACTATATTGCAGGCAGTGGATTTTTAAATTGTTCCAGGTTAATTCAATAATTCTTGAAATGAAAAAAAAATGTTTTTGTTTTTTTAGTGCAGTTACAGTTACTGCTTCATGTACTTACACATATATTTTTGCCTTAAATACTAGAGCATCATTTTACTAGAGACGTTGCATTTGTTAAGATGGATAGGACTTGATTTAAAGTGTTGAGAAAATATGCATCTGTGAGTAACAGATACACGCAGTTTCATTGGTGTTCTTGTTAAAATCTCTCTGCAGCACTAGAGGTGGTGTTGACTAATAGTGAGCTAAGCTGACCAAAAGCTGGAGGATCTCTAAAACATTTTCAACACAGTACTTTCTCCATTCTTTTTTTTTTTCCATTTCTCTTTTCATGTCTCCTGACTATTGAATTTTCCAAAGAAAGCATTATACCCTCACCTATTTTTTTCTATTTTCTCAAAGTTTTCTCACATTTACAGATAAATATGCTGGGGTTTAGTTGATTACACAGAGATTCAGTTAAGAATGCATACTTTAAAGTTTCACAAAAAATGCTACAAGGTTGTGAAAGTCGTTAATAAAAATGACAGAAAACACATTTGAAAATATGACTTTTTTTTACCTTAGTTTTTCTATCATCACTATTCAAAATACAGAAGTTTTATTGACTATTCCATAGTGAAAGCTCTAATAAATAACTTACTGATGTGTACTAATGAGTCTGCCTTACTACAATGTTTCTTCAGCAACACAATATATTAAAAGAATGCCAGGTACACCTGCCTGCCATGTATCATTATTACATGAATAGCTGAGTTGACTTCAAGAATCAAAGGACAGGGTTTCAAATTTACTTAGGCGTTATGTAGCAAGCATAGTTTTAAAGAAGGAACTTCATAGATGTTCCTGAGTTGATTCAACTTCTATTGCACAGTTTTCAATGAGTTAAAGGCTATTCCATTCAGTGCCCCACAAAATTTAAAAAAAAATGCCTATCTGCATCTCTTGGAGTTTAAACTTAGAGAGATTTGGTCCAACATAGTTATCTCTGCAGTGTATGATGTTATATGAAAACTTGTCTGAAGTTCTAGGTTGAAGATCACAACCTGAATAAAAAACCTGTTGGCACAGTGAAACTCTCTACAGGATTCAAGCTCCCCTGCAAGGTAGAGAACAAGCTTTCATAAAGTCTTCTATAAGATTAGATTTCCCTGTATGTGTTCAATAAATGTTTAGATGTTGTATTAAGAGACATGTTTTAGTAGGGAAAAATTGGTGGTAGATGGTTGGTCTGGATGATCTTGGAGGTCTTTTCCAACTTTGGTGATTCTATGATAAAGTCATGAATTGTTCATTTCTGCTCTTTCTGTATATACATTTCTATGTTATTCTTCCATACACTAAAAGAAAAATTGTCACTATGATTGACTTAACAAATGGTTCATTATTTTCTTTAAGCACAAAATTAAATATGTGTCTTTCAGATTGCCTAGGTATAAACGCAGAGCTGCTGATCCTTCATTGTGATGTCAGTTACTGAACTGGGCTGGAAAGTAAGATGCTTTTTCAGACTTCACTCCCCTTGCCAGCAGTCAGTCAGCTAAGGCTGCTTTGCTGACCCTGTTTTGAGGTCTCCCATTCTATAGCTAAATGGTTACTTGAACATGTGTTAGCTAGTTGACAGCCAGCTTGAATGCATTTATGTTATGCTGCAGTCAATAACTCCAAATCGATAAGCCATATCCTGCAGCTGTAAGTGTAGCTGCTACACTTACTTAACACTTTATTCTGTTTTTCTATTATTAACAATTCTATTATTAACACTTAATTCTGCTACACTTTCAGGTTTCATCATACTTGATGTTATAAGGTTCTGAGTTCTGTCAGCTGGAGTTTGTCAGCAGTTTTCTCAGCAAACTACTGAGAAAAAAAAGTAAACTACAATTTATTGAAAAAGTGAGACTTATGAAAGAAGATTAGTTTTTGAATGGACTCAAAAAAGAGATCAAAACTGGTTAAAAGGCATAATTTCAACTCTTCTCAACACAAAGAAAAACTGAAATTCTCTTCTTGTGAAGAGAAGACCAGCTTACAAAGGAAAAGGGTAAAACCGGTCACTTTAAGAAAAGGTGAGGGTTGCAATGGAGCAGAGATAAGTTAATTAGTACTAACCAGGACTCAGCAAGGAAGAGAAAAAGCCTAGCTGTCATCAATGGGAAAAGAGAAATTCATTGAAAAATGTTATCCAAGCCCTGACCTTATCTCCAATCCCAAGTGACATCCCTGAGAAATCATTTCTTCCCAGATCCAAGCATATGTGAGCTGTATGATTTTCTTTCTCAATCAGCAAATGTTATGGAAACATCGTTATTAAGCAAGCAGCTTACTCTTTTCTGATGTAGACTGTTAGTCTTTTCTCAGCTTTCCAAAAGTCAAGTATTTGGCGATAGTCCCAACAGTATGATGATGCCAACCTGCACTTCCTGCTGCTACACAGAATTGGGCTGGCTCCATGAAAACTAGCTTGTGTGCATACATACTACATTGCAGTCACCTCAGACTGGGGAGAAGGAAATCATTACTGTACTGTGTTTATGTTCTGAAGACCTATTTTAAAATCCTATAGCCCAGTTTTGAAAAACCCAGGTACTCCTGATACAGCAAAGCTTGAATGCATGTAACAGGTGTATAATACTAAAACTTTTTAAACCCCTTAACCTAAGCCTCCAGAGTGTACACATGCACTAACAGAGCAGAGATGGCTACAGTTAGCACATGCTTTTATTAAGGGTGAGATTTGTCCAGCATACAATCGTTATGCATGAATAATGAAATTGTTTGTGAAGTATCTACATTTTTCCATTGTACACAATTCTGTATATTAAAAAAAATAATAAAAATAGATTTTAATAGATAAAAATTCAGACAGGCAAAAGAAAAATTAAAATTTATCTGAAGGAGTTCCATTATTGCTCAAAAGATGAAGTCA
>PPHD01015621.1:0-15994 GCA_002909625.1 Bambusicola thoracicus
AATACATTTATATGATGTCTAACTGAAAATGTGCCTGAACTCCTGAGTCATCCGTGCATTTAATATTAAGTCACTCAGGGTCTGGACTTCTGCCTAAGCCACGCTCTGTACTGTGCTGTTTGCTATGCTGTCATGTTGTGGAGAGCCATTGCAAGCTGCTGGCATGGAAGCTAACCAGGCAGCACTGGCATCCTGGGCCAAAACAAGTGTTAAGTAATGTTAAGTATCATATGCATTTTCATTAAAGTTAATTACTGAGACTTTACAGGTGAATATTGTAGAAGTGCTTGGGAAAGAGTATCTTGTGAAGTCTGATGTGACCATCTTTTAATTGTTTTTAGGTTCCGTACGGGGCCTTTGCAACCTGTAAGGTCTTGCAGAAAAAGGTAATGATACTGTCCCAAAGTAGGTAATTCTATTATTGTGCATGAATATTGCTGTTGTATTTGAGGTGATTGCTTCTGGCTGTTTGTTTGCTTCAGGAGAAGTTTGTCTGTGATGAATTTGGCCATCGGTATGATACTACCTGGAGAGCAATTTGGGCAGCACTAATCCTCTGCGTGTGCTTTAGCGCTTCTGTCATGAGAGATGAGATGATGATTTCCATCTTAACCTAATTAGTGATATTTCTCATAAAAATTAACTGAACTTCTGTTTAATATTAAATATTTGACCTCTGCAATTCATTTACTATTTCACTGTTTTAGATGACCCTGAATAAGATACAAAATTCTTATACAACCTCTGCCATTAAGTCTTAGCAAAAGTCTTATTCTAGACTGTGGTGCCTCTTATGCTCATGTTTCAATGGGTTTTTCCCTCCTCAGGTGCTGATTATTCATACAAATAATCTTACATCTTTAGTTCCAAAGTCCTGTAGCCTCCTGAGTCTCATAACTGTGAAGGTAACTGTGACTTTTATCAGTCATTCTAGCTGCATTAAAACACACCGTCCCTAAAAAATTCCTCCTGTCTGGCTGTTGTTACCAAAAAGTGGTAACAAAATGTGATGGCTCCATTTGGTGGGTTTACAAAACCTGGTGGATCACTTGAATGTGGATGAGACTGGTGGTGGGGCCATCTGATGTTGCTCTTTCTGTGGAGCAGTTCAGCCCACGGACCTGCAGAAATATGTTTTTCTGCCAGCCTGATTTCATGGAGATTATTGGTTCATTTAGCTTGTCCAGTTTTGTTGGACAGTTCCTGTGGTGCCACTCCTTTCCCTGGTCACCTGTTTGTTTATCAGTGTATAGAGTGTGGGGTTTTCAAACGACCTGCAAGAGTGAAGTGCCTCCATCTCATGGAATACTTCAGACTCTCTTGAAGCCCTCTTGGGAAGAGAGAATTTTCATTGCTCGATAATTCACAACCTTTCATTTTTGCATCATGACATCTTTCCCCAACTCTGGTGAAATTACCCGTTCTTCCAGGTCCTAGATCTGCATGACAACCAGCTGGCATCGCTTCCTGCTGATATTGGTCAGCTGACATCTCTTCAGGTAAAGGATCTGCTGTATCCCAAGTGTCTGTAAATGGCGTGTTAGTTTGTTAGTTTTATTGCTGTTTGGCTTTTAGTTAAGTTCAATTCAAATAGGGTCCTCGGGGTATCAGATCTGCGTCACTGATCTGACTGTTGCTGTGTTGAGCTGGCTTGTCAGGAAGAGAGGTCAGGAGAAGAGTGTACTGAATTCTATAGTCTCTGCTTAGTGCAAGCAGTGTTACTCCAAATAGCTCACAGTGCCAAACAAGGGCTGTGAGCGAGTAGAGCTGCAGTTTGCAATCCAGTTAATTTCCTGGAATGTTCAGGTTTAGCATCCTCCCTGGTGGGATTTCACTCAGAGAACTCAGCGCAGTGCATCATAGCCCATTTCAGGGGGTCCCTTCTGCTTTGGGGTGCAGCTCTGGATACATATCACTGTTCAGTCACCTGGTCCCTGTGTGAGCTGGGGCAGTATGGCTGGGGAGGCAAGTATGTTTGGCTTTCCAGTTCATGCACCAGCATTTAGCACCTGCTTTGGCTGTTGTTTGCAGATGCATGCGGTAGCTAGATGTACCCTGGATTCAGGGTGTCTAGGAAATCAACTCTGTGTTTTCAGCCTGTGGATTCAAACAGTAATAACAGATATACATTTTTCCCTGGCATATGATGAAGGACTCATTCTAAAAGCATTTTTGTTTTTATAACCTAGAAAACTACTTTTAAATCACCTTCTTGGGCTGCTGAATAGTCCCAGCAGCATAGGTATAGTGAAGACCTGAGGCTTGTGTAAAGAATATTTTGATTATCTTTTCTGTTAATATCTTAGGTCCTAAACCTTGAAAGGAATCTCTTAAAATGTCTTCCACAATCTATAGGGGATCTTGCCCAGCTCCAGGTCCTCAATGTGAAAGGTATGGCATGTTTTTTGTAGGTGCTTGGGCAAAGCACCATTTATTTTCTGGGTTGTGTTGAGCTGCATTAGTAATTATAGCTTTTTACCAAGGCAGGCACCGGATGGTTTCCATTATGAATACTAAGGAAGAACATAGGACAGACTTGAATTCAAATAGTTGGTAAGGCAGGTGAAATCTAAGTAGAAAATAATTCCCAAAACTTCCCCAAGTTGTTAGGATTAAGTAGGGTTGTTTGACTGCTTCTTAGCAAATGTGCACACTGTCTGCCTTGATTTTCTTCTGTGTGGTTCTTGAATGAGAACTCATGGCTCTTGAATGAGACAGTCATCATGAAACGATGATTCCTTTCATCCCACTGCCCCTTTTCAAAGGACAGGTTGTTGGGTCATTCCCAATCTCAAGAGCTGAAAGCTTCCTTGTGTGCCTGCATGTAGGCAGCACTTCAGAACCCAGGCTGACTCACTGGTATGTTGGGGGGTGCCACGAGGGCCCGGAGGCACACATCTTCCTCCAGAATCATGAGACTCAGAGCTGGGCACTTGGAGCCCAGTCCTATGAGCTTGTTCACTTAACCCTTCCAGGTTTGCACAGCCCTGAACAGAGGTCACAAACATACCTTTCTAGAATACTTTTGGGCACTGTGACATTAATCTGGGAGAAAAAAGAGACATTGTTACAGACAGTTGCTGCTGAAATGGGGAAGAGCAAAGAACTCAGAAGTGCAGCTCAGCTTTTAGCTATATCCATCTGGTCTCTGACCACTAA
The DNA here is from genome assembly GCA_002909625.1 of Bambusicola thoracicus. Lineage (NCBI taxonomy): Eukaryota > Metazoa > Chordata > Aves > Galliformes > Phasianidae > Bambusicola > Bambusicola thoracicus. The sequence continues at coordinate 3,160 of PPHD01015621.1, forward strand.
ATTTGCAGTCCCACATTTAGTTTCTTTTGTTTCTGATACTTACACTGAAGGGAGGAACGTCCCGTGTTACAAATATTGTCCTAATGAGGAGCAGATTGAGTCTGTTTCAGTGGCCTCAGCTGAGAAGGCTGGTTTGGCTTGCGGAAGCACTGCTGGGTCTGTGCAGCTGGGCTGTGGGTAGATCTTGAGTCCCATTTGCCTCTGTTGGCAACACAGTGCTTGGAGTCTTAGTGCACCCCATGACAACCTCATCCCTCCAGCACAGCGTAGAAAGTAACTCACAGGAGGCTCTTACAAGTACAGATTAGTGTTCCAGTGGATGAGCTTGCTGGTTTCTGCTTCAGCAGTGCTACGTGCTACTAAATGACTTCTCACTCCATAGGCAACAAGCTGAAGGAGCTGCCTGCTACAGTGAGTGGTCTGCGGAGTTTGCGCACTCTGAATGTCAGTGAGAACCTGCTGCAGGAACTGCCAAGAGTGCTGGCTCACGTCCGCACACTGGAGGTATGCACCCAGCCAGCCCTGTCTGCCTGCCCTGTGCTGCCTGCTTACTCTGCTGCAGGCTGCTGTCCTTCCTGCTTGCTCAATGATAATAAGTTCAGCTTAAAAAGTGAATTGCTAGGGCTTGGATGGCACTCACTGTTGGGGACTGTAGGTGGGGTATATGTGGTTCACAGCGTCCAAAATGAGTTTTGCATACTCACCTGCTTTGATCTTTTCTGATCACTTTTTGTCAAGGCTTAATCATGGCAAAAGTGATCTGCAGGGAATAAGCCTCTAGGTATTTTCAGCTATGGCTGCTTCTGAGAGTCCAAACTGAGCCTATGGGCTCAATTTAACTCAGATACTTTCCACTCAGGCTGGTTCTAACTGAGCAGATTGAATGTTTCTGATGAGGTTTTTGCCTCATGTTGCCTTAATAGATCTCTGACTCATTGTCAACCTCCATAGGTTTCTGGCTGCCTGGAGAGCACATTCAAAATGATACAAGCACCAGCATTTTTATGAGGATGTTACTTTCTGGCTGCCAAAATTTGTCATTACTAAATTGTGCAAGTGTCAGGCAACAGAGCTGACTCAGACACCAGCACCGAGGACAGGAATAAATGCTGTCCTGTCCTGTCCTGAGGACTCAACATTAGGCTTCTCTTCTGTTGTAGGCAGTCTCTGAGAGTAGGGACCTGTGCAGCTTGCTCCCTTGTGTTTGGTGAAGTGGTTCCTTTCTGGGCCTTCCTGCTGAGTCCTTCTCCACGGGAGGCAATGTGCCCTCTGTATTGCCATTCCTTCCATGCATCATGTTTAAGGGCTCCAACACACAGCAGTGTCTGTAATTGGGAAGTGCTTTGTCCTTAAGGACAAAATACACGTGTCTACATGAGGGGGATATTCTACTGAGGGACCAGCTCAGAACTTCCTAAATAAGGTACAGCAGAATCACCACACCTCTGAAAGTTGTCAGACACCCAGTAGAAGAACAGTACAGCCTTGTGTTTATGGCAGACTTCAGAGTAATGTGAAATTATCACACTGTAAGTGAAATTTTGGGAACCTGCAAGGCTAACTGGTTCTATTACCAGTAAAAGTGATCTACCTTTAATGTATTTCCCTCTTAATATTTTTTCCTGTAATAAATCCAAGAATTCAACTAGAGATGGGCAACATAAATTTTCCATCCACTACTCCAACTTCTTCATGAAGTCCTAAAGAACACCAGCACTACTAACATGCTAAGAGACAGGATTCTGTGGTTTGGTTATTATGGGGTACAAATTAAATCTTGCAGTTTATTTTCCTGGGTCCCAGGCTTGAAACAGTTGGACTCTGGCTGGGCTGTGACAATAACTTGGAGCTCTGTGTGTTCTGTTTTGGAGACACTGACCCTGGATGCTTCTTCCATGACCTACCCATCACCTGATATTTGCAGTGCAGGTACAGAGTCCATTCAGCAGTTCCTCTGCAAAGGTAAGTGAGAAGAGTCTGTGGATGCTGGTGAGAACTTGCAGAGCTGTGCTGTGCTCTGAGTGTTACAGCTTGTTCAAAGACTGTATTTACAAAGGACAAACATGAGGGTGGTTCTCCTTCAGGTGGTTTCTGATGCTCTGCACACAGGGCAGGCAGGTCAAGAAGTTATGTGTCAGTAAGTCTTTGCCGGCATACAGCAACATAGGAGTCCTTCCTTGAAGTTTGCTTCTCACTGTCAAACTGAAATTCAGAATGTTTTTGTTAAAACATCTGGACAGCTGGATCAGAGACTTCCTGAGTGAAGTCCCTGCATCTCTCTTTGCTTTTGTTTCTCCATTTGTATTTTCTCCAATGGGAGGTTTTAGATCCATCCAGGAACAGCTGATGCTGCCTTGGGATAAGGAAATAGACTCAGTAGGTCCCCTCTACCCTCATTTTCTATAGGGAAGGGCCAGTGGGCTGGTATTTTCCTTAAAGAAATATGAAAACAGATTGAAATCTCAGAGGGAAAAGTTACTGGACTGTGAGTTTATAAACACTATATGTAATACAAACAGGAAGGCCTGGCAGAGATTTTATGCAGGTGAAGTGCATTGTGCTAATGTTTGAAAGAAAAGGACTGTCAGAAGTTATTTGAATGTGAGCAAATTATCTTTTGCAGCCCCACAGAAATGAACGTGCCTGTATTCATGTACAGGAAGCTTTTCTCTCTGAGTAGGTCAGCAGAGCATCAGCACAGCTCCAAGTGCTCAGTCTGTTTTTGGAGGGTATCCTCTCCTATGATTTAAAAAATGGGAGCAGCACTCTCAGCTTCTCTGCTTCCTCCCTCCTTGCTGTGTTTTAATCATCTTCCTGGTGGGAATGGGATGGCACTATCTCTTCTCACAGCTTCTCGTTGCAAGACCTGCGTTAGTTCTTATACCGTCTATGCTTGGAGAGAGAGAGAGCACAGTTGGAAGCTGTCTCACACATAGGCCAGCCTTCAGCCATGCTGCCAGGAGGTCTTTAGGCACCAAATGTCTTGTTTTGCATCTGATCTCTTCCAGAGTGTGGAATTGCATACTACCCTCCGTCAGAGTACGTGCTCCCTGCGCTGGAGAGTGATGGAGGAGAAACATCAGTGGATGGGGTGGACAGGACAGTGCAGAAATACTTGGAGGAGGAGAGCAAGTGGCAGGTGAGGCTCCACTGCATGTAAAGTCGTGTGTGAGTTTTGGATTTGTCTCGCAGCTGATCCAGCAGATCTCACACCACTTAGCACATCATTCCTCATCATTGCCTACCCTGAGAAACCTGTCATTTTGGAACAAGGGAGAGTCAGTACCAGAGCCAGGCATGGCATCTTGTGTGTTTGTGGTTCATCTCTTCCCTGGGCAGCTGGGAATAATGTTATCATTTCTGACTCCTAGAAAGTATGTTGCAGAGAACTGTCTCCATCCTTGGAGATTTTCATAACTTGGCAGGACAAGGAGCAGTTTGATCTGGCTTTGACATTAGTGCTGTTGTGAGCAGGAGGTTGGAGTACAGACCTCCAGAGATCTCTTCTGACTTCAGTTTTTCCATGACTGTGCATATTTTCTGAGATATATTAATCATTATCTTGAAAACAACAGTGCAGAAAACACCCAGTGATTCACAGCCAGGTGCTGGACATTTCCAGCCCTACCTGGGAAAGGTGAGGCTAGGTCTGTAATTATGACAAGTTATGTTAATTCTTGTGCTGTTTGACAGCTACAGAGTACATTTTTCTGGCCTTGGATAAACATGAATGACTGGACTTTGGGGATATGTTAACCTTAACGTGCCTTTGGTTGACATGTTTACCCAATTAAGGGAAGGTATAATGTGGGCTAATGATATCTACAAAAATTGCTCCTGGAAGTAAATATCTCCTGGTACTTTTATTTTTCAGAACAAATTCTCGGACTATGAGAAGAGGAAGGTAAGGATGAACCCCTGCAAATGCTTTGTCTGGAGAGCAGGACTACCTCTATTTCTTGCTTTCTGTTTTTCTCAGCCAAAACTGAATGTTTTGAGAACGGTGACCTTGCAGAACATCCTCAAAACCCACTCAGTCCTCACTGCAGAGCACAAGTGGGAGCGTGGGGAAATTGCAGACTGTATTGTCTGACACATACAGCTGATGAGCTGCAGACTCTCTCATGAGTGATCAGTTCCAGTTTAAGTCAGTCCTTGTCTGCAGAGTTGGATCTGGAAGCTTTTACACCAGAAAGCTTTTTGCTTGCCTCTCTGGGCTGAAAGCTCAGTTTACTTTTCACATGAGGTGGGCAGACTCAGGGCACAACCATACTGAGCTCTGTGCAGCGGCAACACACACACATGAAATCAGTTTTTCTCACATAAACTCATCCTGTCCCTTTGGCTAGACCTGCACTTAGCTGCCTGCTTCCCTTCACTCAGTTGTCTTCAGACAGGAGTCCCCTTGCCATCTGGAGCCAAACACAACCTTAACTTTGGCCTTCCCTCATAGGGTTGAGTGTTTGTATTGGCTTGAAGCAGAAGTTCCCTCTGTTTCTGTTATATGAGTTGATGCCTTGAGGTGTTGGCTTTGTGACTATGAAGGGAATTGCAAGGAGCTGGGAGGCTGTCATAAAGAGAACAGCAACTTCTGCCTCACAGTTTTTGGTTTCCTAAGGACAGAACATTTCCATCCCCTAGTAAAGCCTCCTGGCTAGTCAAAGCCTTTTGGCTTTCTCTCTTGTTGTGGGGATTAATGTGCCTTGTTTTGCATTGCTAGAATTTGTTCTTATTTGAGAGGGAGCAGAGCCAACACTGCTGATTCCTGGCATCCATCTTTCTTCTCAGGAAAAAAAAATGCAGGAGAAGCTTGAATTTGAGCGGCGCTTGAACATGGGGCAGAGAGAACACGCACTGCTTGTTCAGCAGATCAACAATCAGAAGGGTGAGATACTGCAGACAGTAAGAGAGGTAGGTCTCTTCTGGGCAGGAGCTCTAATCTGTACTCACTTGCTGAGCTAGGGCTGTGCCTGCTGCCACGGACAGACTCGGAGTGGTGTTTGGAGTGTCCATGTGTGCAGAAACTTTCCTTCTAGAGACAGCAGCTCATTCACTACACTCAGTGTTTTGCTTTTGCTTTCTCTCTTGGGGTCATTAGGGATACTGTAACAGTCATCTGACAGGTGGGAGAAGTGCTGTTTTGATTGTACAGATTGGAGCACTTTTTTTTCTCATCTTTCCCATCCATAATGGCTTGACTTCATAGATTCTCTACATCTCCTTGGAAGCACCTTGGAGTGATTCCCCTTTTCCTTTGTGTTTAGGCTGCTCCATCTGATGAGAGAATTCTCCTTTTTTGTAACATCTCCCAGGACTTGCCTGGGTCACTGCAACCAAACCCTCCATGATCTGGCCCTGTACAAGGCAATACCTTTCCTAAGCTGACCATTTTCTGCTTTGGCTCTTTTACCTTGGCCTAGGATCAGATGAGGCTGGAGGAGGGCCTGACAAAGCACCAACGCCATTTGGAGGAGGAGCGCCTGAAACTGCTGCAGCAGCTGAAGCAAGCAGAGCAAGGCATTGCCAGCCGTATCCAGAAGCTGATAGAGGACAATCAGAGGTGAGGCAGTCACAGGGCATCCTGCAGTGGGCTCTGTCCACTGGGGACTCGTGTCTTGCTCTGAATTGTTCATTTTGGCCTCTCTGAGTTTTAACAGAACTGGTCAGTTATGATACTTAAGTGAAGCGGTATATCCCTGACGTGGAGTGCGTGCTGCTTCTGTGGCCCCTATCCAGTCTGCAGCCTTTGGACAGAGCTAGACTGTCCCTGCAAGTCTGTGCTGGACAGACAAAGGCAGTGAAGTTGTACAGACTTCTCTGCTGTCCTTGCTGTGGACATGGTTGTTTCTTCCCTTCTCGTGTGTATTAGCTACACTGAGTTTGTCTGCACTCAAGTATGTGCTCATAGATTTGCAAATAAAAGTACCACTTCCCCAGCTGCCACTTCTAGCAGAACAGGATCAGTGCCTGTGGATGGAGTGTTAGTTGCTGAAGTGCCAAAATCCCACTTAAATGAAGTGGAATTTGGCACCTCAGAAGAATATTTCACACATCTGTGCTTTTGAAGTTTTGCGGTGCTGTGGAAAAATTTGAATTCCCCATGAAAGTTACATATTTGAACAGCAGTTCTTCGTGTTCCTCCTTAGTGCCCCTCTTGGAAGGTACATATTTGAGCACTGACCTGGGTCTGCTGGATCTCCTGTAGTGCTGGTGCTGATGCAGGATTACACACCTGCTAAAGTCTGGTCTTCTGCGTGTGAGAAGCGAAGTTGTTTTCTGCTTACTGGGGGAGTAAGATGTGCTGCTTAGCCTTATGCAAACCTTTTGTTTTTATCTTTATTTAGGCAAAAGCAAAGTTCGGACATTCTGAAATCCTTGGAGAATGAGAGGTGAGTAACCTTGAAATGAGTTTTTCAAGAAAATGGCCAAGGAAGAGCTTTGGGACCCTCAGTTCTGAGCCCCCAGTTTGAACCCATGTTAAGTCAGAGGGGTCATTCTCTTATTTGCTGACTGAAAGGTTTCATGCTGCTTTGGCTGCAGCAGCTGGTCACTTGGAAGCAAGATAGATGTGCTTGGTTTTACCCAGTCTGGCAGACCCTGTGGGCTAGTGATTGCACCTCCTTTTCATCTCAGAATGGTCCTAGCTAAGGAGCTTGGGAACAAAACCCTGTATTCTACTATCAAGGACCAAGAAAAATCTGTTGGAAAGCAAAGCACTTTTAAAAGTGGTGCAATAACGTGTATGGGAGAAATACGCCAAACCCAGTGCTGCCATTCAGCCAACACTTTGAGCTGGCTTTGCCCCTAAAACTGGTTTTCTGCAACTCTGTTCTACTTTGATGTTGCTCCCTGCTTCCATCAAGTGTTTGTACAGTGACAGAGTCAACTGACCTGGCTGAAAAAGATTCTCTTTGTATGGCAGATAGTTTTTATGTCAAACCAATTCCTGGAAGGTTAGGTGGTGGTGTGTGTAATTGTGCTGTGACAAGGACAGGGAGGTGGGAGAGGAGACCAGGCTCCTGCTTTTAGTGGCAGTGCTCACTGCAGTCAGCTTTAAAGTGCTCCTTGAGCCTCAAGAGAAGGAAGCTGGCTTCCCAAACCCTTGTTAGGTCTTCTGGGATGGATTTTCCATTGTAAGAAGTAATTGTTCCCATGGTTTTGAGGAAAATTTTACTTTTTGATAGACTTTGAGTACCCTTTCCAAGAAATTGCTGCAACTTTTGAGTATGTGATGAGCACATGGCTTTCCTGCACAGGTTGCTTGATGAATCAGCCCAGCCTTGGGTTCTGAGCTGTGTGAGCAGGAGAGGAGTGGCTGAGTTATTCTTGTTTGCTTGCTAGACTAAGGATGGAACAGCTGATGGCAATCACACAGGAGGAGACAGAGCATCTACGCAGAAGGGAAGTGGCCTGTAAGTCCAAATAACTGTTTGGGATGGTAGGTTACTGGAAAGACCTGGTTCATTTGGAGGTGCCCTGAAGGATGCTTACTGTGTGGGAGATGCTCTGCTACAGACACATTCTTGCTGTTTGTTGCTTCATGGAGTAAGGCAGACTGGAAGGGGGTAGGTAGCATTGTACACATCCCGTAGCTGATCAGTGCTCCCACCTGCAACTCACTGCTGATTCTCAGGTGTGAGCTGTGCCCCTTATGTAGTTAGAGCATTTTGCACAAGCAGTCTGAGACTGAATGTAAGGCATCCTGTGTGCACAAAGAGTACTTTCTATTTTAGAGGTACCAAGCAGATGTTAACTGATCAGGTTCGTGAGGCAGGAAGCATATTAGGTAACCAACAATGCCATAAGGGAACCATTTCTGCTCATTGTGCACATGAATGGATTTGCTGGGGTTACAGTGGAAATGACGTGTGTGTTATCACCCCAGGGGTGGATGGTTCACAGCAGTACAGACAGGATGGTAGCCTGTCTAAGGCACTGATTTTGCTTCTCCAAACACTGAAGAGATGCAAGCAGAGTGGGATTTACCTATGTGATTTTCCAATAAATAACCACAATTCTTGTAGCTGAATGAATCTGCTCGTGAATGAATGAAATGGGAAAATTGGGAACAGGTTGAAATGAGAGAAAAGGCATTATTAATTGCAAGTTACTGTAGCAACAGGGGCAGATTAGTGTCTGTTCCAGGGACAAGCTCCTGATACAGACTGACAGCACTTCTGTCTCCTAGCTGCCATGCAACAAATGCTGGCTGAGAGCTACAAGAACAAGCTCATCCAAATGACCTATGAATCTCGTCGGCAAGACCTTGTCAGCCAGGCCTGCTCCAGGTATGCTGGGAGATCTCTGGGGCTGGAGATGCTGTTGTTGTAAAGTTCCTTTCTTGCCAGCAGTCTCCGGTGTAATTCCCATGTAAACAGCCAGGAATTTCTGTAGCTGCTGGAATGCAGCAGGACAGCTCTGTGTGAGCCAGGTGACAGTGCACATTAAAGGAGCATGGTTAAATGAATCACCTTCTAACCACAAGAATATGAAATGTTAATCGTACTTTGAATTAACTGTCACATTTTTATACTGTTTACCTTACACATCCTGCTAAGTATGGAGGATGAAATCAGACTGATCTTTTTGTTATTTGGTTACTCAGTGTCAAACTGTAGCACAGAGCCTCCTAGGACTGCCTAGAGGGTTAGGTTTCTTTTTCCATCATACTAAAAAAAAAACTTCTAATGGAGAAAATAATTATTACAGTGCAGAACTTCTCCTAGTGGAAGCCAGAGGCTTTCATTTGTTTCACTCTGTATGGCAAACAGGTATTGGATTGGAAAGATTATGCTGTTACAAAGTAGAAATGAAATAAAGATCATACCTGCGTCCCGGGCATGCCAAAAGGTTCCCAGAGGGAGGATCTCCAGATAGAGATCCTTCTTCCTGGGGAGTCAGCCCTTCAATGGGGTCTAGGAGGGGTGGAGCCATTCCAGTCACTCAGGTGAAACTGCGTTCATCTGTGCCCCTGCAGCTGACTCAGTGCTCACCTCAGGTGGTCAATCAGAGGTTCAGGCCGTGATTCAACAGTTCCCATACACACTCTTGTGGAATTTTGGTAGTTCTGCTGGACGCATGACAGAGCAGGCTGAGCTTCTTCATGGTTGGTTATACAAAGTCACATTCTGTTTCTCAAAAACAAGGCTCCGTTCTCAGATGTGGCCCTTCCTGCAGAGTCTTTGGAGAAGTGAAGCAAACTGAGAAATTGAGGGGAAAAAATTGAACTTTTGGACTTTATTGCCCACAGAGCTATGAGGGCTTCTGACATGCAGGCTGGGATGTGTCACTCCAGGAACCAGTGTGAAAATTTCCATCTCCGTGAGCAGTGAAACTGAGCAGTGAAAATGAGCCAGGTGGAATCAGCAGTGTTACAGCAGAGCAGTTGAAAATTTCACATTTTGTGATATGTGAAGAAGGCACAGAATATTAAAAACCCTCTGGACTTTAAGCATTATGTGGACACAGATTGTGTATGTGTAGGACACTGCTATAAATGAAGAAAATTCTAGCTCTTTTTATTTACAAGAATACGAGAAGTTTAATCTGGAGGTGTCTGACAGACAGAATTAACATTGTGCATCCATGCTCTCCCCAACAGAGGGCAGTGGGTAGACACAGTCCTGCCTGCAAGTGCAGGGAATACATGACCCCACTGTCTGAACCTTCATCAGCACAGCTTTTCCAGTGCAGAACACTGATGTGCAAATTCATCACCTGAGCAGCTTGCTGGGGCAGCCACAGCCCCTGTTTGGATGTGCAGTAACTCCTTGACAAATACGTTTTCTTGCAGCCTGGCTGAGATGGATCAGAAGTTCCAGCAAATCCTGGCTTGGCAACAGATGGATCAGAACAAAGCTGTTAGTCAGATCTTGCAGCAGGTAGGCAAGAGAGTAAATTGCATGCAGGGAGAGACTGAAGAAAGGCAGCAGGATTCAGAAGCAGAGTTGGGAGTGACAGGGATGGGAGCAATGGTTGCAGGGCTGGGCTGTTTGCAAGAATTGTTTTATAGAACACTGCTGGTTTAACTTGGGGACGAGTGTTCTAATAAACTAACTTTGGTATCTGAGAGAAAAATGTGTTTATACTTTAACTAGACAGCAACTTCTCATAAAGGACAGCAGCACAGACCATGGGAAGCAAAGATGGTGTGATGATTAATGCAGAGGATTTTAAGATTTGAGAGGGTTTTGAGAAGTCCTGTCTTTCTGGCAGATTTCTTGGGTGATTTTGGATGAGCTGCCTGGATGCCTTTGGGAAGCATTTTCTAAGCATCTTCTGCTTTTGAATACCTCATTTTGAACCCAAGACCTCTTCAGCTCATTTCTCAGAAGTGCTGGGAAGTCATGCCTTGTTGCACAGACATAGCAGCCTGGGTACCCAGTGCTGCTGAAAAGGGGAGGTGGGGTTCATATACAGCACTCAACACGTGTGTTTGAAGAACATGACTGTAACTTCTGTCATTCTGTGAGGAAGGTTTTACCTTCTGGTCAGAGATCTTTACCTTTTGGCGAGATCTAAGTCATGTTGTAATGTGGACACTGTTTGTGCAGAGTTAGCATTGTTCATTTGTGCTTGAGCTACTGCAAGGCAGCAGGGTTTCTTTAGGCCGTTCACATCTACACGAACAATCTGCACTAAGCAGGATGTTGTCTGTCCCTTAGAGTGAGATGCAGAAAGCTGCCTTTGAAGCTCTCCAAGTGAAGAAGGATCTTATGCACAGACAGATCAGGAACCAGGTGAGTCGGCAGTAGGGGAAAGAGCAACCAGCTCCTCATCGTTTGCTGAGACCCTTCTGAGGAAGATCAGAGTGCTGTGAGCACAGAGCAGGAAGGAAATGGAGAGCTCTTGTATTGCTGAGAGCTCTGTAACAAAGCACTGTGCAGCGTGAGGTAAACTACAGTTTCCCAGGACCATAGGAGAGAGTATAAAGGCAGATTTTACATTGGTGGAGTTAGTAGGATTGCCATTTCTTTGGTCATCTGAAAACTGCTGTGGATGAAACGCTGGAGAGCAGTCAGTAGAAGACAGACCTGCATTGGCTCTGTAGGGGTGGTCTGCAATTGCAATTACAATTTCCTTCAGGTTTCCTTGGTAGGGCTGTTGTCTCCACATGAGTCCACTGCAATTCCATCTAGCACACTGTAACTCACCTTGAGCCATAAGTTCATCTTTTCCTTCCCATTCTCAGCCTGCCTTTCTGAGCAACATTCTGCAAAAGGTGAAACAAAATAGTCAGGGGAAGAGCAAGAGCTGCCGGGGAGGTGGCAGTGATTGATGTGTGGAGGTGTGTAGCTGGTTTCTGACACAGTGTTCCAGTTGCTTCCCTCTCTTGATCTGACACAAGGAGGAAAGTCTCGGGTCTGGAGTTGGTAGATAAGCTCAAGAGCTTTGATATATTCAGTCACTTCATGACCAATCTTCTCATTGTGCTTAAAGCCTATGCATTTTGTACAGACAATCCAGGAGATGAATCCAACAGCCTTCCACTGCCTGAGATCAGTAAGAGCCCAGCAGTTTGCTTGCTCTTGCTTTGTAAACAAAGGGAGTTTGTTTCTTGGTACCATAGGCTGGGCCTTTTGCTACTGAAAACCATTCCACCAGCATCCTGCAGGGCAGGGGCTGTAGGTACTGCCTGCACAAAGCCTCAGTGTCAGCAGGAATTTGATGGTAGGTGGCACACAGTAAGCAGCGTGGCCTGGGGTGAACAGATAGCCTGGCTGGTAGGGGAGCTGGGCTCTCTTCTTGGCTTTGCAGTGGGATCTTGGGCAGCTCACTTCACCTCTCTGTGTCTCAGTTACCCTGACTGAAGGAGCATGTATCATGGTGGGAATTGCTGAAGCATCTGGGATCCGTGACCGAGCTCCCAGTCCATCTGCAGTTTGAACGCTGGTGCTAAGAGGGTTTTGATAACACTTTCCAGAGTGGTTTCAGGGTTTGGCTGAACGAAGTGGTTGCAGTGTGCTTCTAGACTTGAACAGAAGGTGTTTAGAGCCGAGAGTGGGAGGCAGTTCTTCAGGCATGAGACAAAGAGCAGCCCTAGAGCATGTGTCATGGTAGGACCCTAACACGTTCCCAAACTTATGGGCAGCTCTGCAGTGTTGTCCCTCCAAGGCCAGCAGTTAGACCTCATTTTGAAACAGTGTAAATCAAAATCATTTCAAATGTCAGTAAAAAAATGTTTCATCTTCTGTTTAGATTAAATTAATAGAAACAGAGTTATTGCAGCTGACACAGCTGGAGTTAAAGAGGCAAGAACTGGACACAGAGACGCTGCAGGTATGTAGGGCTCTGGGACTGCCCCACCACCCTCTCTCTGCTCTGGGATGCAAAAGCTTCACTTGCTTCTCTGGCTTCTTGCAGTTTCCAGGTGGTTTTGTGCTTAGTCAGAGGATACTTAACCCCAGGACACCAAAAATACCTCTTTGTCATGGTAATATGGAAACACCGCTGCTACTTTTAAACTTCTTGATGAATTGCAGGAAAGAGACAAGTAACCTGGCATCCGTAGAAGTGGGCAGTTGTAGGCTTGGCTGGGCGGGGAAGGATTTTGTGGTCCAGTTGTTGGCTGTCCCAGAAATCCCCTGCTGAGCATCCCACCTCTTCTCACAGAGTTGTGTTGTGTTTGGTTTTAAATACCCAACAACAGTGGCTGCCAGCTCTTCTCCTTCATTTCTAGGCCATGACTCCTAGGCTCTTCCACCCCACCATCCCACCATTCAATGGGTTGGCTTCATCAGCAGTCGCACATTGAGAAATCTCACGTTTGGCTTAAGCAGCTTGGCTTTAAATTTTGTTGGTACCCCTTTGCATCAGTTTTTGCCTTGTGTGCACC
>PPHD01015622.1:0-15993 GCA_002909625.1 Bambusicola thoracicus
AAAGTGTATTAGGAATGAATTGGTTGTGACATACCTATCATTTAACTATGAGCACTCTCTGGCTTATCTATATGCACTCTAGTATACCCATATGGTAAGAAATAACTTAGGAAAGTAATGTGAAGCACAAATCAATGTCTGAAGACACCAAGATCCCATGCATTTTTAAAGACCAATGCAACTTTATCATCAAATACCACCGATTACAGATAGGCTCTTTTTCCACAAAAATTCGGGAAAGCTTATTCCCGGTTTAAATGCTAAGTTCTCACTGAAAATGAGCTCATGTTACATGCAAAATAGTTGCATTATTTTTTACTTTGCTTAAAAAGAAAGCTAAGAATAAGCAGATGAGGATAAAATTAAACCTTCTGGGTTTTGAATTGTATAAGCTGAAGCATTTAAATCTTGGCCGATTACAGACTTCACTCTTGCTCTACAGTTATCTCTCTGGTGGTGTTGATGTTACAGAATGAACTCTCACAAAGTGAAAGAAAAAATAAGATGTAACAAACCTCTAGAATCCAGCAAAGAAGCTGTACAAAACTTGTGCAAATTAATAAAGGGTAGTAACAGTTCTGCAGATGTCATATGAGTTGTTACCACAATTAGGTGATTGTGCATCAAAAGAAAACCAACAGTTCAGCCTCGTAGATGCTTCTGCATTGTTTTCATGGTCCCCAGATCTCCCCTTTGTATCTTTGTAAGATCCATAAGCTTTGTAAGATCCATAAGCTACATCATCTTCAGCAATATGTGAAGTACGTGGAGTAGTGTGACAAACAGCTCATGCATGCCATGGGGTGGATACAGTTTCCCTTTTCCTATCAGAAGTATCAACACTGATAACATATCAGCATGGTAGTAAGGAAAAAACATCCCATGCCATTAATATTTTCTAATATTTAACATTGTTTTCCTAGCTCAGTATGAAGGGAATGAAATCTTTTTGAGGTTTTCCAGATAACAAATTTCTCAATGGGGTGTCAGCACTCTCAGAATTCAAATGAATGTATTGTAAAAAGGTAAATGCTATATTAGTAAATCAATGGATTTTATCAAATTCATACTAAAATGACTTTGGAATTCCCTAAATAATGAAAAAGAAATACTGATGGAATTGTTTACATTGAATTTGTGTTGTTTTCCTGTCACCACAGCTTAAAACAACTGAAATAAAGCTTTTGTCTTTCTGCTCAGTTCGGATCTCTCCCTTCTGTTTTAATAGATTACTGTTTCCTGATATGTAAGGTTTCATACCCAGTGGCCATTTTCCCAGTCTAAAATAAATATTTTAATTTTTTTATCTGTTTGTTTTCAAATATGTAGTGGAGGCAACCTACAGCTTTTTAGCTGCATTAAAATATTCTTTTAGCAATATTTTATCCATTTGAATTGCTTTCAACAGGAGAATTACCGAGTTGAAAGTAATCTGGCATACATGGAAGAACAGCCCGTGCTAGTCCTGTTCATACTAGCTTTGCACCTGGAGCTCTCCTGATGCAGTCTTTCAAATTCCCCTTCATGGATAAGCTATTGTCTGTACCCTTTTTAAAATGACAGGGTTTTGCACTTTGTCACAGAGCGGTAGCACAAAGTTCACTGAAGCCTATTCTGTCTGCTGTCCTTTGTTACCCTAATTTGTACATAATACACTGTGACCTTTCACAGGATGGTGTTTCTTTGTGGCATAGTTAAGAGAAAGAAAAATAAGAGTTTGCATTTTCCAACAAATGGAATAATACTTGGCTTTAAAAGGTAGTGTTACCTTTTTAATGTAGTATTTAAAGAGATCTTTTCTTTATTCTTTTGTTCTTTCGAATTCTCCAATACTCTGGAACATAGCGTAACTGCAATCTAGAGCTCATAATGTGGAAATAATGAGTAGAGTTACACTCAATCTGTAGTTATGTCACTGTGCTCGTAGGTAATAACTTTGTAAATGTTTATTACAATACAGTAATAGCAATTCCTGTAGTTGTTTATTAATTTGTTCTCCAAAATGTATTTTAGCATTTTCATCTTTAAAAGATGACCTACAGGAGGAGGAGGAGGAGATTTTTAAAACTGCGTACTAACAAAGAATGGAAAAATCTTTTATTTGTGGTAATTACTCTTATTCTTAATAATTAAATTTTCGGAGTAAAGAAGACCATATGATAATGTTTCATCCTTGTGTTTTTGCATGTAAGATTTATTTTTGTAACATGTCCTCAGGAAGGTTTTAGAGCTGGATTGCACAAGCAGTGATAACGTGAGAATTGATGAAGAAATAAAAGAGCTTTGCGTTTGCTGATTCCTCACCCAAGCCATATGTTTTAACATGCATGGGGTTTGTTTTGCTATTTCAGGGTGGAGAAACAGTAGAAGAAAATATTCACATACACGTTCACAGCATAATCTAAACTCAGCCTTCAATGTACATAAATTTGCTGTCTTCCAAGTAAGAATGGAAGGTTCCTCACAATGCCACAGAAGAGGCAGCACAGAAGGCATAGCCATACCCTGGATAGACAGACATTCTCAACACTCAGACTTCTCCATGCTCAATTGGAAAAGCTATTAAGCAGTGACTGCAGGGCAGTGTTTTTACTTTTTCCATGCCTTGGCTTGTTTATGTTAAATCAGACTGCAGGAGGTCTGTTGCGTTTCTCTGGCAGTTATTGCAAGGCTTGCTGTGGCAAATTCTATTTATGACACTTTCTGTATCCTAGGTGCAGTGAATCTTGGCAGACAATCTGGAAAATTTCCCATCTTTGTACTTACAGAATGTAATATCTCAGTAATGGTATGACTGTGGAGACTCACTGCAAAGGTCCTTAGTTCAGCTGCCACAGTAGCCAAAATTCTAGACATGCTTTAATTGCTGGCATGAAGAATTTGCTAGACCACTGGACATAAAATATTAATTTGAAATTCCTCCTGTTTTGGCTAAAATATATTCAAATTGAAGATAAAATCCAGGAGGAGCACTTCAGAGGTGTAGGGTAATGGATTCCAGCCTGTCTTTTTTTTTTTTTTCAAACCTACCAGTGCAGTGGTCATATCTATTAAGAGGAAGTAATCTTACATGTGTACATTTTGGTACTGCAGTTATCTTCAGTGATGTATGCACCATCAATCATGCCATTATCTTACATAAATAATGTATTGGTGATTCCAGAGATTTGGGATTCCATTCTGATTCTGCATGGGTGGAAACATATTGTCCACAGTCACTTACCCTTACACTAGATGTCCTTACTTATTCTCTTTTTAAGTCTCATGTTAAATCTGATGGCCAGCTTTTCTTTACATAGAAGTATAACTTATTCATCAAAGAACAGACCATTACGTTGTCTTTTGGAAGCCATTTCATTTTCACTTACAGCATCTTACCTTCTGAGAACAAAAGCAGTTTATTTGCAGGATGAAGAAAGCTATGTAACTCTAAACCATTCAGCTATGCTGAATAATTTTTTTGTGGAGGTTTGAGAGCCTTCTCTTTTTGTTGTTGTTGTTGGTTTTTTTTTTTTTTTAAAAAAAAAAAACATATTCAGTGGTTAAGCAGGGAAAAATTATCTACTTATAAAATAAACCAATTTGGCATCTCAGAATCCATTAATCTGAGTGAAAATTATGATTATGTAGATGGTCATTGAAAGACCAGTATGACTGCTGGGTGAATAATAGTACTTCTGAGAGGAGTTTGGTGTCTTGGGTTTACACTGAGCTTCTGGTATGGTTTGATAAATGTGTAGAACTAGAGGATCCCTGGGATAACTGGCACAAATCCCCCGTTCCCTGGGAAGTTGCTCAGAGCATCTGCCTGTAGCCATGGCCCTGAAGGTGAGCCCCACCCCTGGCAGCCCCACAGACTTCCCTGCCATCTTGCCATTAGCTTCTGCGTAATGACAGAACACATGGGTCTGCTTGGCTGCTCTGGGAAGGCTGCAGAAGCATGGACTAACCTCCTGCCTTCTCTCCTTTTCTGTGCCATATCGCATTTCCAAATTCTCATGCAGTTTCATGTGTCTGTCATTGGCATGGAAGAGTTGACAGCTGCTGCACGATGGCAAGGCGAATGTATCCTTGCCTCCATGCAGACCTCCTACTTGTGAGTCACATCACTTTTCTAAAGGAGAGGAAAAGGACTGTAAAGACAAATAATTTATTTTGGCACTTTTGGAAGGCTTTTTCTTTCATATCATGAGAACCATCAGAGTAATACCTTTTGGAGCAGAAGACATATTGCTTTTTAAGAATGATGCCTATAGGGTAACATA
Organism: Bambusicola thoracicus; assembly: GCA_002909625.1. Classification (NCBI taxonomy): domain Eukaryota; kingdom Metazoa; phylum Chordata; class Aves; order Galliformes; family Phasianidae; genus Bambusicola; species Bambusicola thoracicus. The sequence continues at coordinate 4,266 of PPHD01015622.1, forward strand.
ACTAATGTGTGAGACTGGAAGTGGTAACAGAAGACAAAAGAAGTGAAACAGAGCTCAGTCTCATACATTCCAGCTGCTGATGCTGGTGACTTCAGTAACAAATGCCTGTCATGCCAGAAATACAAACAGCATGTGGATGAGGTTCGTTTCCATAGTAAAGAGATAGCATACTTAATTAATTTCATAAGCCCTCTAGGCTGCTGTTGACAAAATGTGCTTATGCCACAAAGTTAGGTTGCAGGTTAAGGGTAGGGGTAGGGAAGGTTTGAAGTGCTGATCCCCAGTCTCAAATTACTTTTAACATTTTCTTTAATGATACTGATACAACAATTTTGCTTAATTACACTTCGCTGTCTCGAGCAATCTTTCCCTTGAGCCACTGCAAGTTTTATTACAATGCCTTAATATGATTATGAAAATTAATGGACTTGTACTATCTTTTAATTTGCAAGAACAAAATCTCTTTTCTTTTTTTTTTTTCTTCTTAATTTCAGCCAAATTAGAAGTATTTAGTAGAAATGCAAGTTTGAAAGTCTGAAATCTCATAGTGTGATGTGATTTAATGCAAAGAGTTGAGTGAAATTTATAGAAATAGCAACATGTTTCCAACTTGGTGCAATTCAGCAGAAAATTATTTTTCACAATATTTAGCAAATGCAATCATTTAAATAAAATACATAGGAATGTGTATCTTATATCCCACAGGATGGATATCCCAATTGGAGCATTTTGTAGAAAAGCACACACATGAGAAAAAGGGGGGCAAAAGCCTGAAAACACACATTTTGTTTCCTACCACTAGTACAGTTTGGCTTAGTTGAAGCAGAACATATGCATGCCTTCCCCTTTCTCAGCTAACTCGAGGCTGCCCTTCTTGTAGGAGCTTGGTCTGCATCCACAATAACCCTGAGCTTTTATACACTGTAGAAAAGCTTGAGTGGTGCTGAACTCCTCCAGTCACGAGCTGTCTCTGATACTGAGTGTTACCAATACCAGTGATACGATGAAGGACAGATAAAATTATCTCTGTTCCATGCTGCAGGAACAGATGCATGCTTTAGTAAAATGCAGCCATGATTATTTCCTGAGACCATTTCTGCCCTGCAGAATTTCCTAATGTGCTTTCTTAGAAAGCTCGGCTTAGCATAGCATTTGTTCTGCTTTTTTTTTCCTCTAAATCTTTCTCTGCCTTTTCTAGTGTGTTCCTGATTTTACATGTGTGTTACAGAGGCATGGGGTTGTAAAGTGTGGCATTCTGGATGTGATAAGAAATAGACAAAAACAATTAAACTCCATTTCTAAGGAATGAGAAGCCACTGGCCACTTAATTCTGAGAACAGGCTAGGAAGAATGTGACTACATATGAAAATCACAACAGACTTGACAGGATTAAAAAAATATGCTAAATGTAGCTTTAATGAAATGCTGATAATTTATCTGAATGTTTTTCAATACCATCCAAGAAACAATGCACAGATAGCACAGGTCCTGAAAATGGTATCAGGAACAATTCAGTTTGTGTCATGTTACATTTCTTCATTGCTGCACCTATGGTTCCTTCCCACTACTAGCACCTACAAAAATTAGGAAAACACAAACTTAGACAAGGTTCACATTGCTAGAAAATCAAATTCTCTTAGGCAAAAAAATCCCAACAACCCAGGTTGTATTTTATATCTGTATATGTCAAAGGCATTGTTGGATTTTTTTGAAAACTTACTAGCTGGAAAACTCAAAAAACCCATTTCTGAGAGATGCCATTCAATACTTAGGCAGATAATAAAAGCAATTTCCTACGTGAAATCAGAAAACAAACATTCAAGGTGTTTTTTACGGAGATGATGTTTTCATTTAAAGTCAAAATGATGGATTTCCTTACTACCTTCTTTCAGCTTTTCCTGCAAATTGTATGGAAATGAATGCAAATAAGCAGTCCTCACTACTAAGTTGCTTAGAAGTGTAAAAATGCATAAAATTAAGATACTCAGACAGAGATGTGATCTCGCTTATGGAAAAACGTTTAAATTTAAATTAGATATTTCAACTGAAGTGTTACTGTTTCACGTCCTAATGGTGCATTTCAGAGAAAGTACATAGAAATTTTGTTATCTTCTGAAGACCTGGTAGTGTCTATGAGTTGGTCCCATGTCAGACATATAAGAAAAAAAATAAATAGAATAAATAAATAACTTAAAGTTCAGTGTTTTCATTTTGAGCATGGGGACTAATAGTGTTCCACCAGCCTTCATGACCCATTGTCTGTCAGTCTGTTCAACACTTCTGCAGTGAATAAGCCTGAAACTTAGTGAAAATAAAACCATGAAAATCAGAATGCCAGAGCTTTTCTTTTTGGTCCAGAACCTGCTTAAAATATGGTGCTGCAGCCAACAGACTTCCTACCCAACTCTGATGGTGCTATACATCATGAGAAAGGGAAGTGCTCTTTGATCTCCTCTGAGATACCAGGCTTGAGTAATGTCTGTGGTGCCATAAGGGATTAATGATGTCTGTGCTATATATAGCCATGCAAAATAAATTGTATTTTTTTTTCATAGAATTACCAGGTTTTTATTGTGCTGCGCAGACTAATTCAGCGAGTAGGACTCAATGGTGTGTAAAATGTAGTTAATTTATATGGAGTATCCCCTGTCTTTGGATAGAATTGTCCCTATGTAAATCATCTATTCTGGTCATTAGTTTATGCTTTTGCATCTCCTTTCTGCGTGACCATAAGGATGAAATAATAACGAAACTTTCTTGGTAGAAGTGCCCCCTCGTGCCTCATACATGTTGTAGAAAACATTTGCTCTTCTTGCAGATCTCTCATGTAATTGAGGACTGAGAGCAGTATGATGTAGTTAAAATGCCTACTGGTAATTGGTATTTAAAACAAATTTCCGTAGCTCTAGATACAGGAAACTAAGGTATCTCTGGAAAGCCATTTGATGTGCACTTCTGAAATATTGGCAAAAGTGTAGTGAATCTTTCAATGGTTGATTCCACAGTGATTGATCTTACAGATTTTTGAAGTAATTGATGGTATTGCTTTAGTTCAGTCCGTTAGTGCAAATAATTATTAATCAATATGCACTCAACTCTTACTTTAGAAGATAATTTTAACACATGATTTATTCCGAACATTTCAATTGAGCTACCTTTACAAGGAGAAAATCAATTGGCTAGTGGTCTAAAACACTTTAATTATCTGAAGAGCTATGTCCTTTTTAGGCTTTTTTTTTTTTCTTTTTAAACATTGTCCCGTACTGATAAAGCCCTTCTGCTGGATGCTTCTTTTTTAACCTCAGAAAACGCTCCGATATTCTCTTTCAGCTTATTTTGTCTTAGAAGTTTTCGGGTCAGTACTGAAAATAAACCAGAATTAAACACCAGCTTTGGAAATTAAATCACATACAAAATGGAGAAAAAAACAAAAAAACAGAAAATATATAAACAATTCCACCCCCCCACCCCCCCCCTTTTTTTTTATTTTCTCTTTTTCACATTTCTTTTTCCTTTCTTTTTTATCTTTCTTGTGTTTTGTCTGTGTATCACTATATTTGTAACTTCTTTGGGCGTTTTCATCACATGCATAGCAGTTGAAAAATACAGTTAATTTGAAAGAATAACATAATGTCAGAACACTGAAAGAGATTTGAAACATTATAGGGCCAGAGGTGAAATCCTTTATTAATTTGCAGTGGATATTAAACTTCTGAAGTATACATTACTCCCATTATATTTATATTTACCTGTTTTCATATGCCTGTAAATATTATGTTGTCTTTGAAGCAGCATTTGCACAGTGTCCATGAGCACGTCAGTACATCCTTTCAAAGCAATTTGCACTTGGGCTGAGGCATAAGGTTATGGAACCATCAGTCATCATGAAGAGCCATCAGGATAAAGAGTGTGATATAATTTATCTCATGTTCATGATAAATTTTTCTTCAACTTACATGAGTTCAGATCTTCTCTCAATTGCCCTGAGTAGACTTAAAAGTGAAACGTGAAAAAAATTCTATGCCTCATAGGTCAAATGCCAAAATAAGCCTTCAACCTGCAATCAGTCCTGTGGCTACTTTTTGGTAGGTAGGTAGGAATTCCCGGGAAGTACTAAGAATTTATGTTATAAAACCAAAAGAAGCTCATATTCTTAAACTGGTCTGAATTTAATGTTTGGCTTACTGTTCATTCTATTTCTTGCTTTTCTCCTAAATTAGACAATGAATGCAAAATCATAAATGGCCAGCTTTCTGTTTAATGAGATTATAGTCAGTACTGTTTCTGAGTTCTCATGGGCTTCCACTGTACTACAAGAGACAAATCGACTTTTCCTTTGGAATAGTACAGGAAATACTTAGAATTTTCATCTACCAAACAAGCCGTATATCTTCAAGCTCGGAATGTTCAGATTTTAGGACTGTGTTGTGCTGGAAAGATTCCTTAAGGAGGTTTCTTAGAGGATGTTAGTAATGTACTTGTAAGATTTTGAAAGAGTCAAATAATAAAGAGACAACACTACAGTCTAAGGACCCAATTACAGAAGCACTTGTATGTATGTTTATTTTAAAGTCATTAAGTACTGTGCATATGGAAAACATCATACCCTTAATTTCTGAGCCTTGATCTTCAAATGTAAGTGTTGTAAAACAGGGCTATTGAGCCTTATCCTATTAGGTGCTGAGTGCCTTATTTTCTGTTGGAGCTAGTGGGAGTTCTGTCTGCTTGATAGGTTTTAGCAGCTAACTCTCTCCTCCAGACAATTAGGAAAGAAGACTTGGTTTTGCTGTAGAGTGTAGAATTACATCTTACTTGATGTTAATTCCTACAGCTGACTTAAAGACTACCTCTGAATAACATCCCAGAGGATATCCTGGAAGGAAGTGCTATGGTGGTATGTGTTTTCCAGCAGAGAGGTTGTGACTGATGGCCATAGTTTAAAGTTTGTATTAGATGGGAGAAACAGTAACAATATTGGAATAAATCATAGAATAATAAGATTAGAATTGCAATAGGAATAGAATAAATCTTTGCTCATTTCAAGATGGCAGTTGAGGTCTGTGAGTTGTATCATTTGGGATCAAGGTTTCTGTAGGGTCAAGAGAGAAGTCAGTCATAGGTGTGTGTGCGTCTTTCAGGGAGTCTGCGCGGCTGTGTGCTATCTCCCCTTCTGCAGAAATAACAGCTCTTTTGTTTTCCTCTTTGGTGATGCTCACAGTCTAAACTTTTACCTTTGTGTATGTAAAGCTGAAGTTATTAATGGGAATCCTGACCTGTTCTAAATCAACTGGATTTTTTCCATTCAATTCATTTAACGGCCTTTCTATTTTTACTCAGTGTCCTCTCTGAAGAGCTGTTTTAAAATACCGGGGAGTGAAAGCAGTGCGGTATGCTCTGGCTTATGAGAAAACATAGATGAAGTAGACGTGCTCATGTAGATAATCAATTTTTTTTCTTAATTGGCTGTTTTAACTGTATCTATTTTTGAAGGTGATTATCTCCATCGACAGACAGTTTGCCTAATGAGCATAACAAAGGTGATCTGTTTTAGCTTGTTTAGTTCAACATCCAACAGAAATGAGCTATTCAGGAAGTCTATTTAGAAAACTCTATTTTCAAAGAGTTCTAAGGATAGAACAAAGGATGGGAGATCGTGATACTATTCTGGTAGGACTGCCGCATGCAGAAGTACAATAGTGAGCACCTCTGACTGTGGCGGAACTGTTGAAGCACTATAAAATCTAGTTGGCATGTGTGAAAGATCAAGCAGGTTAACTCCTGGGATTTTTTTCTATCAAGATACTTTCTTCCTTCCATTCTGTTGCCTGCTGTCTTCAGAGCACAGCAGTATTGAGGCTCTGCAGATTTAAAACATTTGTCTTTCCATCTCCAGTGTGCTGCAGAAGGATAATTCTGAAATTTAGCAGTGTCATAAAAGTTTTAGCTGATGTTGTCAAGCTGCCTTTGTTATTAGGGTTTTTTTTATCACCTGAGAGGCTGCATGCTAAGTAGGTATGCCAATATTTTCTATAATGTAACCCTACTGTTAATTTTTTTAAAGAATATTTGTGGTCATTATTTTGGAATTCACATCCAGTTAATTACAGTTAGGGGCAAAAAATATTTTATAATTTTCATCAGTGTTTAAAATCTTTTCTCAAGTGGTATGAAAACAAAAGCAATCTGTTATGTTGTTGTTGTTGTAAGGAAAGATCAGAATATTTATTAAAAAGAAGTTGGAAAAATATAGATGTTACTAATTTCAAATAGTTGATTAAGTATTTCTATAAATAGAATGTTCAGATGACTGCAATGAATTGGATGGATTTTTCTCGTGGGTACAAATAAGTATGAACTAAAAATTCATATACACTTTTGTCGAATGACGACGTGTGCATTATTCTTGAGTATAAATCATAAAGTTTGCATTTTTACATTATACACAGCAAATATAATTGTAATGTAATCTTTATTGATATTCTTCATGGACTTACGCTTTCAGGTCTGAACTCACATAACACTGAATTTATAATCTATGTCATATTACTATTGGATAACTAGGTAGAAGATCAATCTGTACTTCATACAAACCTGTCTAAGTTGATAATGTTGGATATAATTTATATAGAATGACTAGTTTTGTTATGAGAAAATGAGTAGTTTCATGTGACAGCTTTAGACGTGGGCATGGTTATTAATCCTGCATTGTTACATTATTCTCAGGAGTATTTTTTTTTTATTTGCACTTTATGTAGTACATGAGGATATTTTCTTTTTTTGTTGTTGTTTTATTTACTTTTTTCTTGCATTTTATGCTTATTCACAGCCAAAGTATGTTGTGCTGAAATTTCAGGGTTTCTATTATCTAATTCAGGCACATTTAGTAAAACTGTATTACTGGGGAACAGGTCTCAGATCTTAGTTTACGTCATATCCTCTGACTTCTGATATTGTCCAGTGTGACTGAAGAATGACAACAAAGTTCAGTAAATCTGGTTGTCATATTGTACATAGGTTGCTTGGAAGAAATGCCTCCTATTTATTTCCAGAGAAACTACAATAGATACAAAGAGCGCAGTAGTACTATTGGATAGAGTACATTCTCAGCTACAAAACGCTGTTTTCCAACATAGTGACCACCATTAGATTTGCGTTTTTGTCAGCAATAAACAAGAGCCTGCATGCTGCATTTCTAAAAATCTGCATGCCGGTCCAGAACATGGCTTGTTTTTAATGTCACTATTGCCATTACTGAAATTCACCATCTACTGTGTCACTGTGCTCACATCCACTGGTTGGTCTCCATCAGTGTTCAGGAAGCTTCAGTGACTCCCAATGCATGCAATTTTCTTTGCATGGAAGAATTCAATTCCACACCTTTGCTTCCTATGTGCTTCCATATCAGATGCCATTCTGTCAGACTGCACCTTTGCTGCCATCCGTCACGTGGCAACAAAATGTAATGGAATATTGGTGGGAAGGTTCAGCCTCTACTGCCATTCCACCAACATGCGCCTCTGTCATCATAAGCCAATAATAATAACATAGGAGGCATTATTTTTGGAGCAGCCCTCACGTAAAAGCAGTTATATGTAAATCTTCTGCACTGTACTTTGGGAGTACTGGTCCAGAGCCTCATGAATTGTTTCTGAAGTGGTTTCCTTTTACTTTTTTAACTGGATGTAACATAAACCAGTCTTGTAACTGATTAGTGTGGTGTGCTACTCATAAATATGCAGTTAGTAAATGCTACTAAGAAACAATATTTAGCTGAAATGTCAGCATCCAAGCAGCTTAGACAACATCTGTTTGAGCAAGACATTACATGTTATACCCCTGTTTTAGAGAACACCTCTTCACCAAAATTCTTGGTTCACCACAGCTTCTTATATCCCTTGGGGCTGTGCAGCGTGCAGTCACCAGTCAGCTTAGCTGAGCATAGTCCCTGTAAAACTGGCAATTTAGAAGCCAGTTGGCATCTCTCTCTTGTATTCTAGGATAGGGAATATGAAACATGGCCTGTTCAAAAGGAGAGGAACACAATGAAAAACTGAGAAAATCTTTTCCTTTCTTTTAAAATAAATGGGATTTCAGCCTGAGGTGTTTGATGATATATGCCACCATGGCATATCTGTGACTCCACTGTATGATGCACATGCATGTTTCCATATAAATACTGATGTGTGGAAGAAGATAACACATGAAACTAAGAATACGTTTCTAAATATAATATTCTAAAGGAATATTAAGTCTCTTTTTCAAGAAAAGCATGAGCTGCTTTGCACTGAGAATTTCCATGTAAGGTTTGATTGCTCTGCTCCGTATTTGTGGTCCTGTGTGAACAGCCCATATTTCTGTAGGATCTGACTGTAAGAGTCAACTCTAGGTTCTGATTTCAGTCCCTCTTCCTATGTAGGCATCAATGTCCAAATTACTTTTCCTTTGTTCTTATCATTCATGCTGTGGTTCTAAGGAGTGATAGCTCATCTGCAGTCAATAAAACAATTCCTTTTATTATCAGTCCCATTTTTCCCACTACTAACTCAACTTGAAGAATGAATTTGCTCCATTGTATTAGAGAGAATATTTTCTGACAGCTTTTGAGTACAGATCATTAAAAAATTACCACTTTGAAATGTTGACTTTTGTCTCTTTCTTTGTCTCCTTCTATCTCAAAAATAGCTTATCACATCTTTCAACTTTCTAAATAATTAAATCAGCTTGAAAACTCATGCATATTCTGTATTGGATAGAACAGGTTGTAATTAAAAAGAGTTATTAACGATTTTGTTGTTGATAAATTTGGTCCCAACTCTGTTCTTGCACTTATTAGACTTTATTGGTCTGATCGTTCTCCATAGAGTTTATTATTGTAAAACTGGAGCAACAGAAGAGAAAACCACCAAAATCATGTGTTTGTTACATGCAGAGTGGAAGCTTTACAGTGTCTCTAACCATCCACTCCTTTGCATTTAACAGCTACAGTTCCATAAAGGAATGTTTTACGCTCTGGATTTCCACCAGATTTCAAACCATGCTAATGCCAAGATCAAAATTTTGTTTTTTGTTTAGGAACTGCATCTGTTGAACAGAAAGTAACATTTTAGGGTACATTTTCTCAACTATCAGCAAAGATCCTCGCCATTTCCTAGCTGCATTCTTAATACTAAGCTCTTAATAATAGCTTTTCAAGAAAGATTGTTGCTCTCAGATGTGTGTATCGGCTGCTTAAAGACAAACAAACAAAAAACCCACAGATATTTCCATTTGAAATGAGTTTTTGTTCTTCTTTTATACCTCTCCTTCCCTCATCAAGTTTATCTGAATTTCTTTGTCCGCAGCTGAAATTACTGAGTGATATTTTTTCTGTGACTATTTCAGTGATATAAAATATTGTAAAACGGCGCTGGTGTTAATTTTCCCTTTAATGACATTCTTCAGTTGCATCTCCCATGTTAAGAAGATGTAACCCAGTGCAAAGAGATTCACTAGAGCTTTGTGTGCTACTGTGTTGGACCCTAAAATGATGCTCTCCTAATAGATGAGATATAAGAAATTATGAAGGTTTCAAGCCCTCATATCGATGTTCTTACCCTTTGTTGTTCTGATAAGGTAGACTCAAGCTACAAGCCAGAACCATTTTACTCTTTTAGAAAGCACAGCACTTATGTAACAGAAATGTGAGCTGTGAATAGAAGTGCATGCTTGTCTTGCAGGTTAAAGAGGTAAGCGGGGCTTTGCTGTAACACTTCTGGGACAAGGTTTTGCAGTCTTAAATTTCAGTGTCAAACACAGATGCACTCTTAGTCTTCTCCAGCTGTTTTCTCAGTGGAGAGAGAAATTATGCTTTCTGAAGACCCTGTCCCACTCTACTGAGGACTGCCCTGTAAGGAACCTGGGGTCTGGCCCTCACTGCACCTTCACTCTTCTGCATTGCACTCTCCTTATCCTGGGGCAGTAACAATAGTGTCGATTTTGCCCAAGCTAGCAATGTAAATTCTCTAGCTTATCGCTGTGAGGGCAGAGATAGGCTATCAAAGCACCTCTGATGTTCACTTGTTAAGGACTGACTTCCCACAGTTTTAGAGGGATCTTGTTGATCATGCCATTAAAGAGGGAATAGTTGAACTGCAGGGCTTGGGGTCAGTTTAATTGCCCACTGGACTAAAGCTTGCAGAGAATAAGTGAAAGGGATGGGAAAGGTCAGGTCTAGGGGAGGAAAAGGGGAGACTGTGGAAGCTTCGAGTCATTTTACCTAAATTAAACTCCATCTGGTATTTTAAATTTTTTTGAAATGCATTAGACAAAAATGAATCAGTTCCTACTTTCGTGAATTTATTTTTTTCTGCTGCAGTGACCCATAGGCTTGTATTCAATTATTTATAATGACCTATCAGTAGCTATGGAGGGTTCAGTTCTAATATGCTAATAGAAGTACTGTATCAGCATATGAACTTAAAAATGAGGTGGAATTAAACATTTTGAAGTAATGTTTTAGTCTCTTCTCTCTGTTAACCCTTAATAGATTCAGCTGAGTGCTAGCACTCGTCTGCATTTTTGAAGGAACAGCTCTCAATAAGGTTAATTCTTTCCATAGGTGTCTTATAGCTTCTTAGGGACAAATTCTTGAAAATGGCAATATAATCTCCATCACACGTAAGCATGGCAGGTCTGTGTCCTGGCTTACCAGGACAGCAGATCACAGCAGATATCTTTCTGATGATTCCCAATGTGTACTGCAGTGATCAAGACATTGTAAACCAGGGCAATTCCTGGTCCTCAGCTCCTTGTTCATATTCCCCATGAGGAAGTTTCCTTTCTGTATTTCTCTGGGCATTGCATCTCAGATGTGTTCCACTTTTAAACAAGGATTTGGCCCCAGAATCTTTTTCATATAACCTCGTACAGTATAATCAATGCTTGTCATCCCAAGATCATGAGGTTGCTTAAGGAAGCCTTGAAATTAAAATGTGTGTATTCTTCTTACTCAGTTTATTGATTTTTCAGCCTTCAGGGGTTTAGTGACTTGTGCTTGCAGGTTTTTCTGTACCTGCCATGTGAGTAGGTCTTACAATAAAGGGGAAAAAATGCTTTTTGAGCAGCAGAATGAGAAGACTTTTGTCCTATGGGTTCTAGTCCCATTTTATCTAAGCTCTCTGTCCCCAGCAAGATAGTATGAGCTGTATTCCCACAGGAAAAGAGACAGCAATTGTACACATGAAGTTCGGCATGTCTAAGGCATGCCAAGTGTGTTGCCAGCACTGGTACATTGTCAACCAGCTGGCAGCTCTGAAACATGTCTCAGTTGAGTTGTGACTGTGTTTCCAATGGACGGGCCAAGCAATTTCAGTGTCAGCCCTAGACCCAGCCTGTGGCTTACGTAAAACCCTAAGGAACTTAATTATCATTGAGTCTTCTATCTTTAATTTTTAACTTAAATCATCCTGTAGTTTCAAAAGATATTAAATATCCCATCATGGATTGAAATACAGACCAGTATGATCGTAAAACCTTTCTTTTCTTAGGAAACTAGATTAAAAATGTAAGGGATGTGTAACTCCCATCAGTCAGGGATTTGGGAGACTACATAAATGTCATAAGACCAGGGATTAAATCATGAGACTTGGATAACAGAACAGTTCTGTGCTGCTCATAAACTGATCTAATTTCTCAGATACAAAATGTGTGAGTGGGCTGTGCAGTTTTAAGCACATTTTTCCTATTTACC